>JAQIWK010000071.1:0-27098 GCA_034695265.1 Dissorhina ornata | reverse complement strand
TAGTTTTATATTAACACACAATTACCGGTCAAACTAATGTACAATTCATGTGATATCATACAAAACCAAATAGTGATACTATAAGTTATATTCTAACCAAGGTACACTTGTTAAGATATTATTGATTTTTATTTCTATGCCATTAAACAATATATTTTTTAAATATTGTCATTAATTGTTAACATATTTTAATTAATTTGTTCAATAGATGAGTGATAAAGAGATGTCCAAAGTGTGCGGAATATGTGGCGATAAAGCTCTGGGTATTTAACAATTCTCTGCTTCATTAATGACTAATATAATTGTCTTTTAGGCTATAATTTCAATGCCATTACATGTGAATCATGTAAAGCATTCTTCAGGAGAAATGCTTTACGAAATAAAGTATTATTAAAAACATTTAAGTTTAATATCAATATTAAAATTAATATAAATTAACTATCAATGAAATAGGAATTCAAATGTCCATTTGATGGCAATTGTAAAATAGATTTAGTCACCAGAAGGTTCTGTCAAAGATGTCGACTCAAGAAGTGCTTTGATATAGGAATGAAAAAAGTAATATATTATTAGGAAAAGTGATTGAAATGACAACTAATAGTGTCTTATATTTAAAGGAATGGATTCTTTCAGAAGAGGAAAAAGTTTTGAAAAGAAGTAAAATCGCAGAAAACCGGAAGAGAAAGCACGACGGAAGTGATGGACCAAAAGGTGCCGATTCGACCACAACTGCCGAACCAAACCAATTGTTTGATAGCATTGACAGCAATACTAATGTCAGCAATAGTTTGGATACTTTGACATCAAATTATATTCCTAATAGAGATTTGCTGTTAGAGGTGACGGGCAATAGAAACGACTATCAACTGCATTGTGATAATAATAGCGATTATAATACAAGTCTGAACGGGTTTCACAACATTCATAATAATTCTAATTCTTATAATAACTTTTGCGATAATTTGATTCAAAACTCATATTTCGATGAATCACAAGAATGTCAACCAATTTCGGCCATCGATGTCAATCACACAAACTCTAATTCAATGGATTTACAAGTGATGAACACTACCAACAATTATCATCAAAACAATTACATCAATAGTATTAATAGCGATGAAAATTTTCGGACAAAAATGACAAATATGTCTCAAATGGATGATATGAATGACATCCCAGAGATTGTCTACAGAAAGGCCATTGAATTGGAGTTCGCCTCCATTCCTATCAGAAAGACAACGACTGAAACAAATGGCAACTATTTTGAGTTCAATGATTTGGAGCGAAACAAATTGACTGAATTATTGAATGCATTGTCAGTTATGAGGGATCAGTTCACTACCATTACATCCGAAGTGACTGGCATTCTGGATGCGCTCAAAATGACTGACCAAACAGTTCGCCAACTCATCAAAATGTCCAAACGTATCCAGGCTTTCAAAAACTTATGCCAAACAGACCAGATTGCCTTGCTCAAAGGTGGATGTACTGAACTTATCATTTTACGATCAGTGGTCACCTATAACTATGAACGAGAATATTATACTATAGTCATGGTTTGTAATCTTTATTTTATTTTATGTATATTTTGCTATAATATTTAACACTTAACCTAATGATGTATATAAACATCACTTCTTATTTAATTAATATAAGAAACCAATTAGTTGGACAAATGTTAGCTATGAATAACATGTATTAGAATCTAATAATTAGGTACTAGTTATTAGTGATTACAATATAAAAATTAAACCCAATGAATACAAAATATTGAGGGTAGTAAATTAGAGGGCAAATAGAGTGCAATAATGTACAGTAATGTACTGTTTAACTAATTAGGAAAGTAATAAGGCAACTTTAATCAAATTGGATGTATTAAAGCAGGCCAAAGGCAACGTATACGAGGCACACAAGAAATTTATGCACGCATTCAAACAGGAATGGGATTCCGACCAAACCATCATTGATTTGGTTTGTATTCAACACTTCATTCATCATTAATTATATTTCAATAATTGATTTGTGACTTTCATTTGATAGTTGATTGCAATAACACTATTTTCTCCTGAAAGACGAAATATCATTAACAAGGATACCATTAAGTAAGAACATAGTCGTCATTATAAACACAATTAACATTAAATTACTTTTGAATAATAGACTCGAACAGCAGATATACATGTATTTACTTCAGAGATATCTAGAGATTAAATATTACTCGAAATGTGAGGCAAAATCAAAGTTTTTGCGATTAATGACTAAATTAGAAGAATTGCATATTTTGAATGAAGATCACATTCGCATGTATTTGGACGCCGATCCCAACGATTTCGGACCACTTCTTATTGAGATTTTTGATTTAAAGACATAAAACTATTGCAATATTTTTTGTTATGTTAACCAAATGTTATTTTGATTACAATTTTAATAAATATCATTTGTTGACCAAATCTATTAAAATCTTTATTTAGAAATGTTTATAGAAATTATTGAATTTGTTGCAAACGCTTTTGATTGATGTGTCGATTCTCTTTATATCTGTTGAAACGTTTAGGTATTGAACCCTTAATTAAGTCATCGATTGTAAACAATTTATTTTCAAAACAAGGCGTTCCCACAATCCGTTTGCCTCTCAGTTTGAAAGCGTATGGAAGAAGTGGAGGATTTCGTACAAAAATACCTCTGCCTTCGGGAGTGAATGCCTTTAATACACATCGAGTGTCTGGACCTAAAGTAACCGAAACCCATCCAGCAGTTGATAAGACTATATCAGCACAACTTTGTTGCCACGACACGCCATCCAACACTATCTCTTTGGGCATAAGTTTAGGCCAGTGTTGGATGCGATCAAAGTCACCAAAAGGAACGCCCAACATATCAGTTCCTAAATATAACTCATAAAACCTTTTCGCTTCTTCTGTGTGCACCACATGTATGGGTAGATAATGAGAAGCAAAGACAGTCAGCCAAACATGTTGTCTGGCATTCATGACATCAATTCTACCCAAACCACCGACAAATAAGCTCTGAAATGGTCTTAAACTGAATGTTCGCGGAGTTATTATTTCTCGGGGAATAGTTTTAAGAAGTTCTTCTGTAGTGAGAAGAGTTAAAATCTGATCTTTATATATGGTTCCGGGCGTGTCGTACATGAAATTGCAATCTTTGAAGAACTTATCTTTTGGATCAAATGGTTTAGGAGTTTGTGTTTTGTGTGCAAATGGATGACCACTTTGTACAGTAAACGGTATTTCACTTCTGAAAGTCATTCCAATTCTACCAGAAAGGGTCGCGTGTCTGGTATCTCCCGTTTGCTTAAATAGACTCCACTTAAGTCTGCGTTCCTTAATGTCATTTCTTTCATAAAGTCTCAATCGGTTGAGTCGGAGCTGTAATTCCCAACCGGTTGGCTCCCGAACGGGAAATTTAATCAAATTGAGTGTAGTTCCCGGCCATACAGAAGTGGTCGCTCTGTTTATTAGATCCACGTCTCGAAGTTTACACAAATCTGATTGCATTAAAGAGTTAAATAGTGTAGACTTTCCCACATTTGTGCAGCCAATTAAATACAAGTCTTCACCTTTGGTGCGATCTCTTAATAATCTGGTGACCAGACTCTCGACACCAAAACCAGTTTTAGCGCTAATAAGACTTACATCAATAATACGTGCATTTTTGCTTACATTAATGTCCGCCAAAGACTTTTTAAGTGATTGAAGAGCTCTTTCCAGATATAAATCGTTATCTTTAGGAAGTAAGTCAACCTTATTTGCAACGATATATACCTTATGGTCGTTACCAATTAAATTTATAATACCGGGCCATATACTACAGGGATAATCTAGCAAATCAACCATTATTACAATCAAAGCTTTTCTATTCTGAATTTTGGCCATCAGTTCCGGGTAGTGATCGTTGGGAACATTAACATTGAGAGCCACATTAAAATGTAGTAAATATTCACATCTCTGACATCTTTCGCCTTTCAATTGACCTGAACTTAAATTCTTGAACTTTTCTGACGGCATATATCCCGGGATATTAGTAGCGCTGCAGTGAAGGTAAGCACCACATCCGCTGCACTCTATGTCTGATGGCTTTGATTTTGGATCAGGAGTTCCGTAATTTCTGCGGTCAATAAAAGAAATTATTAGTTAACAAAGATTTATGTAACCAAACAAATAGTGTTCAATACCTCAACCAAAACTGGTCTCTCCATCCCTCTACTTCTGCCTCCATTTCATCGGTTTCAATGTTTTTCAAAGAAGTGGCTAAATATTGCATTAAATGGTGATGTTTCAGATAATTTTCATATTCAGTATCAATGAGTCCGCTCTGATGTTTGGGCGCTTCTTGTATGGTATCATCTGTTGGATCAGATTTGATGACACTATCCTTTTGTCGGACATAAGATACCAAATCATAAGGAAAGCGATACATCTTCTCATTCTTTGCTATCAATTGATTGTGACTTTTAGTCAATTTTTGCAAATATTCTTCTTTACATTTCTTGTAAATCTCATTCACTTCTTCTAAATCTTTAGGCACTTTGTGTCCAAAATTATCCAAAAAGAGTCTCAAAGAAACGGGAATTTTCTCGTAAAGAGTGAGATGTGATGTTTGTTCAGCAAAGCTAAGCGACGCCTTCTTCATCAGATGTGTCCAGAATCGAGGTCTGTCTCCGTCGCCCAAACCGGTCAAAGACACGGGCAGTGGAAGCAGTCTTCGGGTATTTTTAATCAGTTGTGTTTTACGCCAATCAGTTAATTTAGGTAACGTTTCTTTGCCCACAATATCTACTGTCAGTGATGTCTTAGGTGTGCCATCGATTGGATCAATCAGTCCGACGGGTGTTTCAAAAATACTTAAACTATTTTTCTCTTGAATTTTGTCCACCAAATAGTGTTTCCGAAGTTTAATCAAACTCTTGTGTTTGATTGACGAGTGCCTCGAGTGTCGGCTTTGCTGATCATTGAAACCATTCAATTGGTCAACACATTTGTGGCAAATGCTTAAGACACCACATCTGCCAACTTTGTATGTGCTATTTGTTATAACAGTTTGCATGTCTTGGCACTATCACCCTAATTGATCTCAATGTGATTGTTGACCAAACTTTTCAAACATGTTTTCAATTCAAACATTGCTTTCATTGCATTTCAATTGCAGTCAATTACGTCAAATCACATGTTATTAGGACTTTTATATTATCCTGTTAATTATGGATGCAATTTAAGTATTTTTTAGCGACACGCGTCAGTTGAAAAAATTCAAAAATTCAAAAAAATTAACAAAAATTTTTGTAATTAATTGAATGCATAGACAGAGAGCAGTACTGTATATGTGGCATATCATATGCCGCATATATATTACATTCAGTTAAGGGTTTTGTTTACATTTTGAGTGCAAAACACGTGAATTAATGAAAACAATTTTTTAAATTAACAATTAAATTAACTAAATTAACAATTAAATTAACAATTAAATTAACTAAATTACAATTAAATTAACTATATTAACAATTAAATTAACTAAATTAACAATTAAATCAACTAATTTAACTATCAAATTTGAATAATATAATTAATTTGTTTAATTTAGTAGTTAGTTTAGTTGATTTAATTATTAATTTAGTTGATTCAGTTAATGACAGGCATTTTTTGACTTTGGCATAATGGCAGGCATTTAAGGGCATTTATTTTTTGGCAGGCATTTAAGGGCATTTATTTTTTGGCAGGCATTTAAGGGCATTTATTTTTTGGCAGGCATTTAATTGCATTAATATTTCGGAAGGCATTTTGACAAACTCTATGACTAACTCTGTTGCCTAACCTTCGTTACTACGGCAACTGACAACTTACAACTGACACTTGTCGCTAAAAAATACTTAAATTGCATCCATACTGTTAATTGACCCTGGTTCACAATCATCCTGTTACAAACTGTAACTTACAATGTGGTAAAATGTTTTTAATAAGTTTTTAATATAAAAATTAAAAGTTAGTTATATTTTTATAATTAATGCAAATAACATGTAAATTAACTGCTTTATTGATAAATTGAATACATTATATATTATATTATTGCAAATTAAATGAATAGCAGACATGAGTGAACCCAACACACCGTATATCGGATATTGCAGTCAAATATATAAATAAATTGCTGTTAAATACATTATAAATGAATACAATTGTCATAATTAAATATAAAATAAATAATAAGTCAAATAAAATTATTTTTTTCGCGACTCTTTACAAGTGATTACATATCTTTGGGGAACAGAAAGAGGAGGAGAATATCCGTCTGAATAACTCGAGTCTTCAAAGAGAACTTGATATTCTTGTTGAGCCGTTTTGGGAGGATTTTGGATTATAGCCCTATAGAAACACGTGGTTTGGGGGTAAAGGGCTAAGACAAGCGTGTCTTTGGGAAAGAGGGCGTCCGGATCTGTCTCGGGATTGGCTCTCATCAAAGGCAAGGGCGCCACTCGACGTCGGCTCAGAATATGTCTGTCTTTCTGTTCTTCGTCAATGTCGTCGATTTCATATTTGTTTGAACTCTGAATATAGTGGACAACTTCGGCCAAAATCCAGTTCTCGTCGCCGTCGGCAGCCTTAACCAGAGCGGCCACCAAATCGCCCACTTTGGCCGCGTAGTTGGATTCGGCAGGAATAGCACCGCACAGACTATTGTCGGCATTGAATGAAATACAAAATACAATCAGAAAATACACTTAAGACTAATGTTAGAGACTGTCATTACGGGGGAGTCGTGTCATCACTAGATTTGGGAACAAATAGGGGAAGAGTTGCCGCGTTTTGTTGAAGCATTTTCATGAGCGCACCCCTTCTGATGGCCGTCTCTTTGTTGATTCCGTGTCCACTCTTTCGTTGTCGACTCTTCACAACAGATCGGATGTCGTGAATCAAATCCAAAGCCTTGCGTATGATTTCGGACTCGCTTTCGGTGTCCTGAAGAGCAGTCTTATAAAGACCTTTGAGTTTGTGTTTATAATAAGGTTTTTGTGGCTCATTCTGCATCCGTTGATGAGTTTTAGTGATATTTGTTAAGTTGTGTTCAGATCTGTTCACCTCTTCATTGATTTGCGACAATATTTGGTTAAATTCACGCATTTTTTCATTTATAATAATACTCTCGCTGTTTGTCAAACCAACCCACGTATTGTTGGACTCGCTCTTCGCCATTGTGTCCAATCAATTCACGATTCAATCAATTTAATTGTCAATCACTTAATTCACTGCTCAATACTTAGAAACCAATTTATCAGACAAATACATCCACGCCTTCAACACATGAGTCCACGATATGACTGCTATTATCAACAAAATGGTGTCCAATATTAAGCTGATCCTAGTCTTAGACATTATCTGAGCATAACTTAGATATCAATGAGTCAAACATTACATCAATTAATGGTAAATAAATTTAGTTTTAAATGATGTTTACATTTAAATGTATTTTATTTATATTTATTTGATAAGCAATTGGTTGCTATGGAAACGAGCGTTGAGTTGAATGGAAATCAACGTAAATAATAGCAATTAAATGAAACCAAACATTTGAAATACAATTTGTAATTAAAAGGTATTTAATAGTCAATGAAATGACAATACATTTAATTGAATACACAATTTATTTGATTGAATGACAATCACTTTTGTCACTCAAAATCAGTTAAACATTATGATTAGTCGACAAATATAGACATCAAATGAATACGTTTTATATGAATGTTTGCAACAAAATGAGTGTTTGTTTTGATTGTAATTTACAAACAAATATATTTGGATTCAAAACGTTTGGTGTAAACCCTGACCAGTGATGACAGTAACAGGTAATGGTTGTGACAATCAATGGATTAGTTGACTAACAATTGAAGTCAATTACAGGCAATAATAGCGACGATTTGTTTGACGACTTGAGCGCAAACAGCGATCCATTGAGTTATGTAAACAAATACTACAAAGACCTGAAGAAGTCTTCGTCAGCCAAACAGTTGACCATCGGTGCCATCAGTGGATGGACTGCCGGCTTTGTTTTGGCCAAATTTGGACGCACTGCCGGCGCGGCCATTGGCGGCACTTTCCTCCTATTGAACGTATGTCTGCCTTTGATTGGTCTGATTGTGTGATGTATTGATGTATTGATTGATTGACTGACAGTTGGCTCACTATAACGGCTATATCCGAGTGGATTGGAAGCGATTGAATAGAGACATAGATTTGGCTAAAAAGGAGTTCAATAAACGAAAGGATAAAGAGTTACCACATCTGAAGAATAAAGTACAACGGTTTGTCAAAGACAATGCTGTCGTCGCCTCTGGATTTGCTGGCGGTTTCCTTCTCGGCCTCTCTTCTGCTTAAATATATTATTTTATCTCATTTTTTCTTATTTTAATTATTATTATTATATTTATTTATAATTAAATTTACATTTTAAATGTTACCTTCAACTCTCTCTCTCTCTCTCTCTCTCTCTCTCTCTCTCTCTCTCTCTCTCTTTCTCTTCCGCTCTCTAATCATAGAGTTAATCGTATAATGTATTTGTAAATACCGTAATAAACAATATATAAACTGTGTTTAAAATTTAAAAATCACAATATGTTAGTCATTTGTATTTAATACTGTATTAATTGAGATATTGATAGACAATAATAATAATAATAATAATTACTTTAATTTAATTTAAATGTTTGACTAGAGTTTAAGTCAGTTTTTAAAAAATGCATACAATAGTTTGAAAATTATAACAATAATTTAATATTAAAAACTTATTTATTGATTTAAAAGTCAATGAAAGCATTAAATGTTTGTATTATTTTAAAGTTACCCAAAAAACCATTAAAACAAATTATATTTGACATAAATGGCAGTGAAATGAATTGACTAAAGTATCACTTTTTAACAGGTGTTGCTCTGTGTATAGTAGACTGCGGTCGTCGTATAGGAATAGCTTTTCTGATGCACACCTGACAGCGCGACACCTTTGAGATGAGATCTCCAGATTTAAGTGTCTGAGAGTCGGGTGATCTGAACTGATTATGTGGATCAATGGTTGCCAACCAAAAGCTGTAAGCAGTTGTATAATAATTGCACTTTCCATGACCTTGACATTCAATGAATGGATTGGGTCTAAAGTCTTCTAAACAAGAACCCGGCGATGATAGGGGTTGACCACTGCCTTCTGCACCCGCATCCGTGTTCTGTATATATTAAACAATATGTATGTTATAAGAGTAACAAATCAAATTAAATTTCATTTCAAACCATGAAAAAACTATATCCAATCCAAAGGCCTTCCCAATTAGTAGGACAATCGGGAATATGCATACTCTGGCTGTGAATTGCAATCACTTGTGTTTCAGACTCGCAAACACTGCACCGACTGATATATTTCTGAATATCTCCGCCATATATAGGTGTCATAGCCATTGGCATCGGTTCCGATGTACTCAACCAATAGCTGTAATCATTTCTTGAGGCAAAATGACATACATTATTGAGATTACAGAACATATACGGCATTGTACTGAAGCGTCGCAAACAACTACCAGGACTTCCCAAATCTTGTCCGTGCGCTCTGTCAATGCATTTGATAGAGTTGTATCAACTTTTAACATTTGATTTAATATTCAAATGTATGTTTTATATACCTTTCATTACCCATAATATACAATAATGAATATCCAGTCCACAGGGCATGTGTCCTATCGGGACATTTGGGAACACCTGATGTCTGACTATGTCTATTAAATCAAATGAGAAAAATAATTAGTTTTGTGTCAAATTAAATGTGTGCCAAAATAATGTTAACTTTGTAAAAAAGTATCCAATTGGTGGCCTTTTCCTCCCTGATCTACCTCTATCACCGGGAGATCCGTAATCACCAATAGGTCCAGGAATACCTTCCCGACCTATAAATGAACGTAATTACACAAAACCATCTCTAATTCGTTGTTTATATAAAGCTAACCATCATATCCCGCATCTCCAGTTAGGCCAGGAAGACCGGGAAAACCAGGAATTCCTGGGTTTCCTTGATAACCTGGATTACCTGCTGGACCTGGATAGCCATCTATTCCAGGATCACCCACAGGACCTGGATATCCTGGTGCGCCTATTGAAATAATCAATAAATTTTTAAATTAACAAATTACTTAAATAATAATGTAAAATAAATGCTAGACAATAACTTACCAGGTTCACCTCTACTATCGTATAATAAGCCTCCCAATTCTGGAGGCTCACCTTTTTCTCCAGCATCTCCTATTAATTGTAATAATAATAATAAATATTTAATAATTTAACTAATATTTCTAATTATTAATAACTTAAATACCGGTAAATCCAAGTGTGCCATCACTTCCTCGAGGTCCTGGTAATCCGTTGTCTCCTATCTGGCCTTTAGAACCAGGATAGCCGGGTAGACCAGAATCACCATAATCTCCAGTATAACCAGGTAATCCCGGAATTCCCGATAAACCCTTAGTTATTAAAATAAAAATTAATTTTTTAAGTTTAATTTAAAAAATTATATTACAGGTTGGCCTTTAGCTCCGGGAAACATAGGAGGTCCTGGGTATCCCGGGTCGCCAATTTCTCCTTTAAGTCCATGTAGACCTGGATGTCCCGCCATTCCTTTCAATCCTCTGCGGCCATCGACTCCTAAAACAAAATATAATTGTTTTTTAATTTTGGAAAACATGGAAGACATGACAAACCAGGAAATCCGTCAAATCCTGTATCACCACGCTCTCCAATGGCACCGGCATGTAAGTGTCCTGGGTACCCCGGCAGACCAAGTTCTCCATCTAAACCTGGTTCACCTGGTAATCCTTTTTGTCCGCCCCAACCATCTCTACCAGGAAGGCCTGCTGGTCCCCGATCTCCCGTTATAGTAACTGTTGAATTAATTATTTTAAATAAACTTTTAATTAAATAACAATTTATTAAATACATGTATAATTAAAAGGTCGTCCGGGTGGCCCCGCGGGTCCTCTCCTTCCCTGATTAACAAAAATCATATTATATTTTAAAATTTGAATATTGAATTGAATTACACTTTGAATTCAGTATTGAATTGAATGCTTACGGTCGGCCCTTTTGGTCCAACTAAACCATTCAAACCGGGCATTCCTGGAACACCTCTATCACCAATTGGTCCCACAAATCCTGGTTGTCCTGGAAAACCATCATCACCTTTGAGTCCGGGCAGACCTGATAGTCCAGGTAAACCTGCGTTTCCCTCATCACCCCTCACACCTTTCCACGCAGACATGCCTTTGCAAGTAATAGATAACAATATTAAACAATTCATAGCATGACATCAAACTATCACATTCACAAACCTTGCGTTCCTCGCTCTCCTTTAGTACCAACCATTCCGGGCATACCATGAAATCCTGGATCACCTTTGTTTCCAAAAAGTCCGGGTAATCCCGTAAAACCAGGTTCTCCTTTCATTCCAACAAAACCTAATTGTATTGAAAATAATTATAAAATTGAAAACTTTTTTAAACAGTATTGCAATACCGGGTAAACCCGTCAATCCATTATCTCCTCTATATCCGGGACGTCCTAATAATCCATCAATTCCTGGCAAACCATGGTAGCCTTGATCTCCAACTTGTCCGGGAATACCAGGTATTCCCAAGTCTCCCATCAAACCTTTCAGTCCCGGAAGGCCGGGGAGACCGGGATTACCTTTTTGTCCGAGTTCTCCATCAACTCCTGGTTTAGCATATAATGCAATTCCTATGTCTCCCATTTCACCTGATATTTCAAATAAATGTATTAACATATTATTGTGCATTAATTAACAATTACCTTTAAGTCCAGGCAATCCCACCAAACCGGGCGAACCTTGATAACCGTCCAGTCCTTAATATACAAAAATAAATTAACAATTATATTGAATGTACGTTTTGTGTCAACCTCTAAGTCCATGAGCTCCGCGTTCTCCTTTAGCTCCTGAAGTGCTAGACATTCCTTTCAAACCGGGTAAGCCTTGTAGACCTGGCTCTCCCGGTGGACCTTTAGGTCCTGGCATACCATCTCTTCCCGGCCAACCGTTATACCCGTCTTCTCCTTTCATTCCTATAGTTTTTTAAATATAATAAACTTATAAATATAACTTGTTTTAAAATATTTTTATAATTACCCGGTAAGCCAGGAATGCCTGGTCGTCCTGAAGTTCCTCTTTCACCCTTTACTCCATCCAAATGTGGATCACTTCTGTCTCCTTTGACTCCTATTATTAAATTAAAGTTTTGGGTCAAATATTAATAATTTGCTTAAATAATTATATAAAAATTTTAACATTCAAAGGATGTAGTTTAATAAAATTAAATATTATAATATACCGGGAAATCCTGACAATCCTTCCCGACCGGGCCTTCCGGGTATTCCTCTAATTCCTTGTTTTCCAGGCAAACCACTTAAACCATGCGCCCCTTCATTGCCTTTTTGGCCCTATAATTGAATTTTGATAAATAAATTTCATCTTTTCATCTTTAATTATACTTTTAATCCGTAGAGTCCGGGAAGGCCTCCATCTCCTGGTTCTCCTCTGTCTCCTCGAAGTCCTATTAATTTAATAATTTAATAGCAAACCGAGTCATCAATAATTGATGTGCATTACCCTCATAGCCATCGACACCAGGTATTCCTGGTCTTCCTCTGGTTCCTTCTCGAGGTTCTCCGACCTCTCCTTTGTCTCCTTTCGCGCCTTCCATTCCAGTGAAACCCGGAGAGCCTTCAATCAAAACGTTTAGTTATTACAAATCTTGAGTTTCAGTTATTTAACCACACCTTTATGCCCTGGAAGACCTGGATAACCTTGATTTCCCGGTAAACCTTGTAGACCCGGGAAACCACTATCTCCTGGTTGACCAACATGTCCCAAAATTCCAGGTATCCCTGGTGGTCCACTGTATCCATCATAACCAGGATCACCAATTTCTCCCTTAAATAATTTATAATTTAAGTTTATTTATTATAAATTTTAAAAATATCTTTAAACCTTAATACCCGGGTAACCGGGCAGACCGTCGTCACCCCTACGACCAGGTATACCAGATGATCCTCTACCACCAGCATCACCAGGTTCTCCAGGATATCCTTTGAGTCCAGGTTCTCCTGGACTTGAATATCCATCTCTACCCCCTTCTCCTTTTTGACCAGGGTATCCTGGTAAGCCGTCTTTTCCTGGTAAACCTGGTGGTGCTGTATAGGAAAATTATTTATAAATTTTACGAATACTAATTAAAATTTTAGTTATAAAACAACAAACCGGCCAATCCTTCATCTCCTCGTTGACCTCTAATTCCTGGTAAACCTTTAGGTCCGCCATATATATCAATTATTATATTCATTGCTATTGGATCACCCGGTAGGCCTATAGTTTTACAAACAATTTATAATTTAATAAATAAACTTTACTAAAGAGTTAATTTAATTAATAACCTGGTGGTCCATCAAAACCTTGATCTCCTTTATAGCCTTTAATACCGGACTGTCCCGGAAGTCCCGGCAATGCATTGATGGCGTCTCCTAATTCACCTTTAGGACCGGGTACTCCCGGTAGACCTAAATAATCATTTTTGTATTAATTAATTGTCTCAATCTTATTTCAATTAACCTTGTAGTCCAGTAAGTCCAGAAGGACCTATATCACCATAGTCTCCCTTTAAATTGTCAAATCAATAGTTTTATTAATTTAAATGCATTTATAATTTTTGAAAATTTTTAGTTAACTTAAGTTATAGTTTAATGAAGTAAATAATTAAATCAAAGGCAAAAACCTGATCTCCTTTAAGACCAGAAACGCCAATCATTCCGGGAAAACCAAAGAGTCCTACAAATAATATAAAATATTATAGTATTTTGTTATAAATATTAGTATTTGAAAATTAAATATAACAAATTTGTCTTACCTGGAAGACCTGGCTGACCGAGTTGTCCGGGATAACCGCGTACTCCTGGGTCTCCTTTAGTGATCTCAAAATATGGATAAATGAGTTCTCCTGTCTCTCCTTTCCTCCCATTTCGACCTAAAATTACAATTTATTTATTTTGTTGAATAATTTTGTCATTTATGTAATTAATTTGACAAACAAACCTTGTTCTCCATCCACACCCGGTAATCCCTATAAAATATAAATTTGCATAAACTATTATTTAAGCACAAAAACAAATTACATTAAATCCTTTGAGGCCGTGTAGTCCTGGCAATCCTCTGTTGCCTTTGAGTCCTTCAAACCCGACTTCTCCGGGAATACCTCGTCCGCCAATGAAACCTTCAGTCAAATAATAAATAATTTCATTAAATTACTCTTTAATTAGTGAACCAATGAAGCAAATACCAGGTCTGCCGTCGTCTCCTTTTCCACCCTTATAACCTGGTGTTCCCGGCGAACAACGTGGACAGTCATCACCACGGGGACCAGGCATACCCGACTGACCGTTAGGTCCGTCAGTACCAGGAATTCCTAAATATTAAAAAAAAACAAATAAATTTTAAAATATTAAAAGCCATAAGACATTTACAAACCAGGGTCTCCAGGATAGCCGGCCAAACCGGGTTCTCCTCGTTTTCCTTGTTTCGGTACTCCATAACCAGGGTATCCTTTTTCTCCTTTATTTATATTAATTGTTTATTATTTATAATAATCATCCAGGTCAAGTAAAGTACCTGAGTACCCAACATCTCCACGCACTCCGGGTAAACCTGGAATACCATCAAATCCAGGACGACCCGGCTCTCCATGTGAACCAATTACATCAGACCCCGGTTCTCCTTGTCCTCCATTAATACCCTTTAAACATAAGTTAAATTATAATTAATTCACTTTTTATATACTTTTATTAAATAATTTACCGAAACACCTGTTATCCCGGGTCGACCTCTGTAACCAGGAATTCCAGGGAATCCTTAAATTAAGTTTAAATTATATAAATTTTTTGAATAATAACAAAAACATTTAAAAAAATTGTAAACCATTATCTCCTGGTTCTCCTTTGAAAGATAACCCAGGTGGTCCTGGCTCCCCTGTGAATCCAGGCGGTCCTGGCTGTCCAACTAATCCTTGATAGCCAGTAGGTCCAGGAGAACCTGCTTTGCCATAAACGCCTGGTCGACCAACATCTCCGGGATGTCCCTGAATACCAGGTGGACCTCGTATTGTTTTTCCCGTTTCTATAAGTTCTCCTTTTATTCCTTGTCCACCTTGTGGTCCGGGACGACCAGGAAGACCGGAATCTCCATGGATACCCTCATTTGTTATTTAATGTTATTTTAATTATTACATTTAGTTTTTAATCAACAAAATTCAATATACTTTAAATCCTGGTCTTCCGTATTCACCACCAAATCCAAGTTCACCTTTATGTCCCTTTTCACCCGATGCCCCGCTAACTCCAGGTTTGCCTCTCTTTCCCTATAAATTTATTATTTGTATCATTTATTGGGTTTTAATTTAAGTTTATTTATTTTAAAAATATAAATTACAAATAAGTTTATTTAAAACTAATAAAAATATAATAAAATGCTTACTCGAGGTCCATCTTCTCCAATATCGCCTTTTAGACCTCTGGGCCCAGGAATGCCTTTCATACCCTATATTATACAACATTTATAGTAAATTATATTTATGTTTATATTTTCAAAGTAACTAACATCCTGTCCCATATCTCCAATTAGTCCTAACTGTCCTTTTGATCCTTTTTCGCCCTAAGTTTTGATAAATTATAAATAAATTGTTGATTTAATTATATTAAATTACTTTTTCGCCATATTCTCCAGGAAAACCAGGTTGGAGGGTTAAATCCGTCTGTTTAACTGTATAGACTAACATTTTTTAGCACTTTTTAGTATAAATTATTGTAATTTGTTGAGTACAATATATTACCTAGTTCCTTTGGTCCTGATTCACTTGGACCCACATCACCGGGCGGACCTGTTTCACCTTTTGCTCCTTTTGTACCAATTGGTGAATCGCCTAAACGTTTGTAAAATTAACAATTAATTTATTAAACTTGAAGGAATAAATAATTGTAAAATTTTAAATTTTAAAAATAATAAAATAAACCTCTTGGTCCTTGAGTTCCTTCATCGCCTAAATCTCCTTTGGGACCCTTTAAAGTCATATAAATTAACAATTGCTTAACAAATAATATAATATAATGCTAACCAAACGACCCGGGAATCCTGGAGTGCCTTTATCTCCTGGATACCCGGGTGATCCCGGTAGTCCTCTAGCCCCTGGAATACCATCAAACCCAGGCTCTCCTTTAATTCCTACAGAATTGATTCCTCCGCTTCCTATTCACCAAATTATTAGTTACTATTATTTCAAATAAAACAACAGAATCTAAACCTGGTTCTCCCTAATTGAAACAAATTGTTTAAAATTAAACTTAATTTAATAGTTATATAAATTATATACTTTTGGTCCATCATTTCCTGGAAAGCCTGGTCTTCCAGCTTGCCCCTGATAACCTGGCGAACCAGGGTACCCAGGTCTTCCATCCGTACCTACCAAAATTACAATTTTCAACAACTAATATTTTTATATTGATGATATGTTTATTTGATTACCATTGCATCCATCAAATCCTGGTTCACCTAACTCTCCTTCGAGTCCCGGTAATCCCTTTACGATAAAACAATTAAATTTAATAAAACAATATATTAATATAAAATACAATTAGTAAATATCATACGGGTATCCCTGATGGTCCATTAAAGCCAGGCGCTCCGATATCACCTCTAATGCCTATGATAATATATTTTATATTTAAAAATATCATTATATAATGTTGTAGTTAACCTTTAGACCCAATTGGTCCAACATCTCCAAAATCGCCTTTAACTCCAACAGGACCAGGTGGACCTTCTATTCCAATAGGTCCTGGTACCCCTTGCGAACCCTGCAATCCAGGAATTCCTGGAATGCCCTGATAATTTTATAATTAATTATTCTAATCATAATTTTTAAAAATTTAAATTAAATATTTACATTAAATTTATAAATAAATTATTAATGTATTTAATGTATCATGCAAAAAATTGATTTTTTAACAATGTTCTTGATAAGTTAAATTACTTATATAGTAAGTGGGCTTAATTATTTTTACATGGAATTTTCAGTTTATAATAATATAAAAAACTAATAATTATAAACTAAATTAAAAATATTGCATGGTAATTATATATTTATTTAAAATATGTTTAAAAATTTAAATTTAAATTTATGTTTATTTTGCATAAGACAACCGCAAATTTAAATGTTTATATTTTTGTTGTATATTTAAACTATCTATTTATAGGACTTTTAATGTTAAAACTAGACAAAATGCTTAACATATTGTGTTTACTTTTAGTAATTTAAATTTAAATCTTAATTATTAAGTTTATCCTAAATATTTAGTTTTTATAATAAAATTATCATGTAATTAAATTTGATTTATAATTATATTAAATTAATAAAACTTTGTTTACATACTTGAAGTCCAGGCTCTCCAATGCAAAAACAGGGCCGAACTGTACAACCAGGACAACGCTATTATATTTATATTAAAATTTAATTAATTCAAATAATTATTTTTAAACAATTAATATTATTTAGTAAGATTTAAAATTAAATTTAAGTTATATATTAAGCTTTATTTAATTAATTTATTGTATTGTTATTACTATAATATTACATACAATTATTACCGTGCTAAATTTATATATTAAGATAATATATAATTTTTTATATCCAAAATCTTAATTATAGATTAAAATAAACGATGTATATAGTTTAATTAAAATATGTTTTAAATATAATTTTAAAAAGTTATTTTATTAATATTTTATAACCAAAATTATTATTTCATAAATTAATTGTCTTATAAGTTGTAATAATACCGTATTTTCTAATGTGTAAGACTTTTATTATGTTTAAGAATAAAATTTTATTAAAATAATATAAATTAAAATTTTAATAGAAAACAAGATTTAATTTAAATATAATTTACATTTCTTTAACCTGCAGTAAATAAAATAGAAATATATTATTTTTTAAACAATGAACTGTTTTATTAAATAACTAAATAAAATGCTTTATTGCAAATAAACTTTTGGTTAATTATATATTATATAACATTTTAAAAATAATTGTATATTAATTTTAGTTAATTATAAAATCATAAGTGCATTACATAATATGTTAAATATTATAATATTGTGTAGATTTATGTAAATTATAATATTACAAATCCTTTAATTGCTTTATTAGGTGATAATAATTTACAAGTACTTATAAATCAATTGACAGGCAATATAATGACCACACAGACGGGTCAATGTGTAGCCATAAAAGCATACAAACAACAAAATATGTAGTAAATCCCAAGAGATAGCAAAGCATTTGGGAGGGGTTTTTGTCAAAACTAAGCTGATTTAAGTCTGTATTTTTAAAATAAATAAATCTGTGAATGTATTTCGCTGTGAATTGTAGACTTTCTATGAATTTTCACTACAAATGCATTAAATAACACAAATTTTATGATACCATAAGCCATACATTCTTGAAATATAGGTTAACTAATCTCAACATAATTTAAACATTAAAAACTATAAGTGAAGTCTTAAGCAAAAGAAAATAAAAAACAAACAAAGATTACACGCTTTGCAATAATATTTGCACTCATGTGTTGATTAATTTTTTAAAATTACAAATGTTAATTAATTAATTGTTATGTCAATTATTTAAATAATGATATATTAGCAAAGACATGTTATAAAATATTAAATGTTTTATATAATCAACTTTTTCTTTTCAAAATTAAATTAATAGTCAAATAGATATAACGGGTTCTCAACCTTCTGGCAAAAGCATAAGACCCGACAACACAACTCTCGCAATCGGAAAAAAATACATTTTAAAAAATAAAACAAATTGTTTATCAAATTATTTCTGATATTAACAACATTAATAAAAGACAGTTTTATTTAGAAATTAACTTTTTTAATGATATAATTTATTAATAATAAAAAATAAAAAATTAAAAAATAAAATTTAAATTTATTTAAATAAATCACTCGCTTCTACAAAATTGATCTTTATACTTTAATAAGATTATATAAAAGTATTTTAAAATATAATTTATAATATTTAAATTATTTGTTACTATAGTTTTTTTTGTAATAATAATTTATAAATATATATAACATTAGTGACAAATAACAGACACTCTTAACACTTTCGACAGCATTTGTTTGTCAAATGTATTTCAAAATACAGACTTAAAAAAGTGTTTCTTTTTGAACTGCAATAAGACTCAACAGAAATAAGACTCCAATGACTTTAAAATTGTCGTTTCACTGTTTGAAATGCCTTCAGGCAGTGGTCACTCATTTCTGACCACTCCTGGTCTTTAACTAAATATAAATAATCTCACATTTTTAGCACACTTTGAATAAAACTAATCTACAATAGTATTGCTTTTGTGTAACAAATAAATTACATATTTAGACTATAAAAAGATCAAGATCACTTACCACTGAAACTGAATTTTGTGCGACTATTGGTTTAATCACAGATACGATGAATAAAATCAAAATGATTTCTGGAAGATGTTTACAAATCATTATAACTTTATTTGATAAGCATTTTTTCACATTATTTTGAACAAAAATCGGGTTTAAAATGTTTATTCTTAGAGAAATATATGAATATGTATTTTGTTTGAATGCAATGAAAGGTTTTAGCAAATGATTTGAATGAAAATAGTGTAGAGTTGGACCCAAAGAAGTGTCGAGTGCCTCAAAGCTATTTATAAGACGTGCGCCAATGTATTGAGAGCCCATGCATTCAAAGTCCTTCCTCTACTCCTCTTCGACCAGATTTAGGTGCGGACAAGAAGAAGGAGGGCTTCTTCTAACTGTATGGCAACGCACGTGATATAAATAACTCTAAACTTTTCACTAAAGAATAGTTGAATGTATTTGTATGACTGAATGGTATGACTTGTATATGAGTTCTTTGGGTCCAACTCTACACTCATTGCAAGAGTTTTGTTCCAACACTTGTATTAAACGCTGAAGAATACCCAATAATACTTCAAAATTACTTTTTAATTCATTCATTCATTCACTTATTTTTTTGTCGATTCTATCAATTAATGTGAAAAATGTTTACAAAATAATGAGTTATAAACATCTTTCAGAAATCATTTCTATTTTATTCATCTTATCTGTGATTAGCCCTAATGTCGCACAAAATTCAGATCCAGTGGTAAGTGAATCGCGTCTCGAGTTTCAATGTTTAAGTGTTTGTCGCAAAATAGGATTATAGCGTATATTTTATATATATATTATATATTACTTGTATATTATGCTTGTATTAGATTTATGTGAATTGAAAAATACTTTTTACTATGTTTTTACAATTCAAATTAAATTAATATTTAGCCAAAAATGACAAAACGTTTGTTGTTGAAAGTTGATGCCTATGTCTAATGGCTTTGAATAACAAATGCTTGTTTTGGCTCACTTTGTATGCATTGAATTATTTTCCGGTCTTTTAGTGGGAATTTGTAACTCAGAAATGAGAGTAAATTGAAGAAAAAAATCTTAAAGACATCATTGCTCTCAACAGTATAGACAGACAGACATATGATGTAAAGCACAGGGAATAGAGTAGAGTAGAGTACACTTGAAATGGGTTTGGATGTGGGAATCGTCAGCACATTGCGCTTAGGATGGGATGCCTTTTTGCCAAACGTTTGCTTTGCTTTTGTTTATTTTGATAGACTTCCAGGAAATGTATGCATTCATAGCAAACGATCCGCTTTTGCATCCATTCACTCATTTTATACCAATTCTGTTGCCTTTAAGTTAATTATTGGCATAAATTCATAGATAATACAAATCGACTGAAAATAACTCTATTTTCATTTATTGAAAGTAATTATAAACAAACAAAAAGTGTAATAATTTTCAAATAATTAATACTAAAAACAGACTCAAAAGTCAAATCTTTTGCTTTAAAATAAGCCATATTTGCATACAATTCCTATTCCTATGATTCACTTTATATTGTAATATATTTTATACATTGAGTGCAGTTTTGAAATTTATTAATATTTAGACATTTGCTAAATTGGAAGAATAATAAACTTTTTTATATTTATATATTATATTAATATTTGTATAAATTTTGTCTAATTCTTGCATATATTTGTAATTTTATTTTTTATAAATAACAAAATATTCTCCAAATGTGTGTTTATTCAAAACAAACACA
Source organism: Dissorhina ornata (assembly GCA_034695265.1). Lineage (NCBI taxonomy): Eukaryota > Metazoa > Arthropoda > Arachnida > Sarcoptiformes > Oppiidae > Dissorhina > Dissorhina ornata. The sequence goes on along the minus strand of JAQIWK010000071.1, from coordinate 5,782 downwards.
ACACTTACAGTTAAATTAATCAAAAGTTTTGTTACACTTATTTTAATGCTATAAAAGTAAAACCAATTTCTAATTATTACTTTCTTTTGATATATGAATGTATTTTCATTGATCGTCTCAGAGACTAAACTAAATTTATGAAAAAATCAATGGGAGTGTAGTTTGACATCTAATTTATTTGTTTAAACCAATTGCTTATCACTTGGATTTGGTGTGAAATTTTTTTTAGTGGTAAACTGTAAGTCAAATCAGATTTGAGATAAAACAAAACGATTAAAGCGTTTATATAAATAACAAAATTGCAATTAAGAAAGAGTTTTAATAAATAGTTGTTTAGTTTTGGTTGAGTTCTGTGACTCAAATATACTGAACAATAACTTTCTTTCAGACCCAAAGTGTTTTGATTGAAGTTTTAGATAATATTTTATATGACAAGACTTTCAGTCTCTTTTAAAGTGACATTTGTTAGCTGTTTAGCTCTGGTTTGTGAGCACTGGTTAGACCCCACTATCCCCTCTCTCCTATTCACCCTCACCCTCAACCATCTCTTAGGCACTAATAGTTAGCACATATTATATGACCTTTCTCTCTTTTCCCTAAACAATAAGTAGTCATGATATTTGGATTTGTGACAACTTTTCTTACTCGCAAATCACTTCACAAACACACACACAAACTGATGAAACATCGGATAAGGCTTTTAAAAACATGTTAAACAAGACATTCATCTAATATTCCTAATTAATTCACTTTCAATAAGATTTACGGCTAACATGTCTGGCGTTGAGTTTTAAAACATTTTAAAAACTCCAGTTGTATTTAAAATGATGAATATATGAGACATTTATTTAATTAATCTTTAATTTATTACTCTTTGAAACTTTTTTGAAAGCAATAACTTTTTTTGCGTAACAAATTAGTTATTTATATTGTAAATATATAAAAAGGATTACATAAATAGTAATTTGTTAATTAATTATTTTTAAATCTATTTAAAATAATACTATTTAAATTGTCAATTAAATATAAAATACAAAGTTGTGTATTATATTAAATATACTAAATTAACTTGACTAATACAACAAATATTACTTAAATTAAGCATTATTTATAATATTTATAATAAAAAATTTTGTAAACTCACATATAAATTACAATAAAATATATTTTGGTAAATTTAAAATTAGTTAAAATATTAAATTTTGAATTACCATATTTAAAAATAACATATTACAAAAAATTTGGTTGAAATTATATTTAATAAATATTAAAAACTAAAATTAATTTTTATTTAAAGTTAAGTTACCGAAGAGGACAGCAATACCCGTCATATCCCTCATACACTGCTTATTCTTCATATAACAACACTCCGTGTGTCGGATGTGTCCAAAACCAATGCAAATGTAGTGGAGATAAAGGCTCTCGGGTTTGCTATTAATAAGCTATTGATTGATTTAATTAATAAGCAATTAACGGTTAATTTAATCAGGGTCCACCTGGGGGACCGGGACCTATAGGTGTACCGGGACTTTCGGGACACCCGGGACCCGAAGGATTAAATGGTGATAAGGGAGACAAAGGAGACGGAGGTGCCCCTGGACTAAGAGGCATGAAAGGTGACCGGGGTAAAATGGGAATGCCTGGATTCCCAGGAATTAATGGAATACCAGTGAGTAAACAATTTAATTTTATTTAATAGCAAATACTTATAAATGTATACCTATAGGGTGTTCCTGGTCCATTGGGACCACGTGGACCACCAGGTCTGGACGGTTGCAATGGAACAGATGGACTGCCAGGATTATCGGGTACCCCGGGTAATGATGGACCACCAGGTTTACACGGAAGACCTGGGCCAATAGGTTAGTTATTTTAATTTAATCAACCAAACAATTTGCTAACTTTAAACTCAATTATTACTTTTAGGGCCTAAGGGAGAGCCGGCTATTGGTCCGCCAGGACTTAAAGGCTTAAAAGGAGAATCGGGAAGAAACGGCTTTCCCGGCGCTCCCGGTATACCTGGTTCTGATGGCTTACCCGGAACCAGAGGAGAACCGGGGCTCATGGGACCACTTGTAAGCATATAAACACAATGAGCATAATTTTTGCCGTTTTAATAATTATCTTTAAAAATATACATTGAATTTAAGGGACCAAAAGGAGATACGGGACCATTTGGTGCTAAAGGTTTGAATCACTTTCTATATTTTTTTAATTAAATTAATTAAGTTTTAAAATTATATTTATAGTCATTTAAAATCACACAATTATAATATAAATAATGTAATTCAAAATATAATTATTTTAGTTTTGTTTTTAAAAATGAATTAATAATTAAATAAATAAATTTAGGAAATCCTGGCATTGGGTTTGAAGGCAGAAAAGGAGAAGTTGGAGATAAGGGACCACCAGGACCTCCTGGTAATAATTGTACTTATTTGGAAGGTCCACCTGGCACAATCATTGGACCTGTTGGACCTAAAGGCTTGAAAGGTCACAAGGTATTGCTTGGTTATTAAATTTACAAAACTTAGAAATAACTAAATATTAAATTATAGGGTGAGTCGGGAATTATGGGAGAGCGCGGATACGATGGTATTCCAGGAGTGACGGTGTGTTTTATTTTGAATATTATATAAATATTTTTATATTATCATTATATTGATATTTGTTTTTAATTATAATTAATAAAATTACTTTAAATTACAAATATAAAGGGACCACCAGGAGACATTGGGATGAAAGGAGAAAAAGGATTGCCCGGTCATCCTGGACCTCGAGTATGATATTGAATAGAATATGAATAACAAATAAATTTAATTTATTTATGATTTTAAGGGCAAAGAAGGACATCCAGGGGGGCCGGGAAGTGTTGGATTTAAAGGTGATCGGGGAGAACCAGGACTTGCAGGTCTGGATGGAGTGCCTGGATTTAAAGGAGATTCCGGAATACCTGGTATACCTGGCCCGAGAGGATTGACTGGTCCGGCCGGTCCTCCAGGAGTATGTATTTTTGAACAATTTGTTTGTTAATAAACTAATGTTATAATACTTATGTATTTATTAGGGAATTGAAGGCAGAGCCGGACCACCTGGTCCTCAAGGACCCCGTGGTTTTCCTGGTCTCCCTGGTATACCAGGAGCTGATGGTCTGCCAGGTATATTAAACAAATGCTACTTTAAATTGTAATTTGAATAATTTAAACATTTATCATTGCTATAATACAGGAGGTATAGGACCACGGGGTCCGCAAGGACTGCTTGGAGGCGCCGGTATCCCTGGCTCACCCGGAAGAGAAGGACTACCTGGAGTTAAAGGTAACCAAATTGTGATTTATGATATTTATAATTAATGCATTCAAGTACTTGATTATAGGAGACAAAGGCGAGGGTGGACTGCCGGGCCTCCCAGGTCTTGAAGGGCCAACCGGTTTGCCGGGCATTCATGGTTCCAAAGGCGAGCCCGGGTATTACAAATTGAGTTATTTAAATAAATTGTTTTAATGTTGTTTTATTTTAGACCAAAAGGATTGCCTGGTTTATCAATACCAGGGCCAAAAGGTACGATTAAAATATATTATATATATATATAATAATAATAATAATAATATATTTAATATAATAATGTTTAAGGATTGGATGGAATGCCAGGACTGAATGGTTTACCAGGCCAAAAAGGTGATCATGGACCTAAAGGCGAAATTGGAGCACCGGGTATACCATTTATAAAACATTAAATATTACTGACGTTAATTATATTATATTCAATATCTTAAATATTAAATTTAAATAAATGATTAATAAACTAGGTGATTCTATTGATGGCATCCCGGGACCACCAGGCTTTGTGGGACCAAAAGGTATTTTGTAAAACATTAAAAATTTAATTATTAAATTAATTCAATTATTGTATAGGTGATGCGGGCTATCCAGGTCTATCTGGCAGACCTGGTCTTCCAGGACTACCTGGTTTTAAGGGTAACAATCAAATATTTATTTAAATTCAAATAAATTATTCAAAATTAAAGTAATTGACATAATACTGATAATTAGGAGATAGAGGTGGTTCTTGTTTGTCATGTATTCCCGGCTCTAAAGGTATATTTTAAGTCAAAATATTGAGTAAATATTTGACTAAATAATTGTTTATAGGAGAGAAGGGTGACAGAGGTTTTGATGGTTTGCCTGGTTTTCATGGCGAAAAGGGAGAGCTAGGACCTATTGGGCCACCAGGTCTACGAGGGGATGACGGTATACCCGGCTTACCCGGTATTCCTGGAGAAGAAGTATGTATTATATTAAAGTATAAATAATTTTTCAAGTCAGCTAGGTACTTATGTATGTTTATTATCACAATTAGGGTAAACCAGGTCTTTCTGGAAGAGATGGTATTCCTGGAGCTAAAGGTGACCAGGCTATTGTACCCATTGATATGATTCCCAGCAAAGGTATACCTAAGACAACAAACATACTGTTAATTATATTTAAATAATTTAAATATATAACTTTTAGGTATAAAAGGAGAACCAGGTTTATCTGGAGTTGATGGTCCATCTGGTCGTGATGGTAACCCAGGTCCACCTGGTTTACCCGGAGTAGTTGGACCACACGGTTCCAAAGGAGATAAGGTTTAATATCTATAAATTAAAAAATTAACTCAAAATTGATAAAGAAATTATAAATTGAAGGGATTTGCGGGTTTTCCTGGTGATCCGGGTAGACAAGGTCTTCCAGGACTGCCAGGTTTTCCGGGAATGAAAGGAGATCCGGGTATTGGAAGACCGGGCGCACCCGGTATACCAGGACCTATGGGACTAAAGGGAGACTCGGGATTAATTGGAAGACAGGGAAATAAAGGAGAGCCAGGTTTGTACTATAATTAAATATAATGTATAAGTTTATTAAACATATGACTTTAGGACGATTGCCCCGTCCGGGAGAGGACTTGACAATGCCTGTGGGACCACCAGGACCTTCTGGTGACACCGGTCCTAAAGGAGATATTGGTTTACCTGGACTTCCCGGCTCACCCGGAAGGGACGGACTGCCGGGTATGAGGGGCTCTAAAGGAGAACGAGGAGGAGACGGACTGTCAGGTCCTCCAGGTTTAAGAGGTGTGCAAATTAAATAACAATTAAGTCAATTATTTGTTTATTAATAATTAATTTATTAAAGGATTGCCGGGAAATAGAGGTGACAAAGGAGTGATAGGTCCTATGGGTTTCCCAGGAGAATCAGGATTTAAAGGAGACTCGGGACTGCCAGGGTTACCAGGATTGCCAGGTATGTTTTATTGAATCATTAGAATATTGTATTACTTATGTTTAATTGAACAGGTATGAAAGGCGACTCTGGATTGCCTGGTATTGGTCGACCAGGACAGCCAGGTTTACCAGGTTTTGCCGGACCAAAAGGAGATCAAGGCATATCAGGCTCTCCAGGTTTACCAGGAGAGCGGGGTCTTCCAGGTGTCCTTGGAATGAAAGGAGACGTTGGGTTTCCTGGTTTGCCGGGTCTGCCCGGACATAGAGGAGACAAAGGTTTGCATTGTTTGCCATTTTGTCATTTTATTCATATAATGTTTTTAATACAAACTTAATGTTAATTTTAGGCGATTCAGCAAAAGAGGGATATCCCGGACCTGAAGGACCGCCAGGACTGCCCGGACGTGACGGACCTAAAGGTAACTTAGCAGGAAACATCGATTATTGAGCTTGGAATTTTAACAAATTAATGGTGCCAAAATGTTAATATAACTAATATTAGTTAATTTGCTTAAAAA
>JAQIWK010000070.1:0-27124 GCA_034695265.1 Dissorhina ornata | reverse complement strand
AAAGTTTGTTTAATTTAATGATAATTTAAAATTATTATTTTATTAATAAATTTATTATTTATTTTTTTAAAATAAATATAATTTTAATTTTTTTTAATTATTTGTTTTCAGTGCATCAGACCTATTGAATAAATTTAGGATTGAGTTTTACGATATTATTGTATTAAATATACCTAGTTCATCTTACTATCATAGGTTTGAATAAAAAAAATAAATTTACAAATTTATTCATTAATTTATTAATTAAATAAATATTTGTTTTATTAGAGCCCAAGACATAGCCCAACATATAAGAGATGATAATTTATATCAATTTCGTGACCCAAACTCAAAGGTTGAGTTGTATAACGCTTTGAATATGAATCAATCCAAGGTAATTTTATTTAACAAAAATTATTATATAGTTTTTTTTGCTTGATAATTGTATAATTTTTAAATTTATTTTTATAGACAAACAAATTTTTTTCGTTAAGGGAGTTGTTAGAAAAGTATTCAATAAATTCACAATTGATTGTTATGTAAGATTAAAATTATTAATTAATTAATTAAATATAATATTTATAATAATTTGATTTGATCCAGGACAATGGAAATCCCACAAAAAGGCACATCAAATGCTTTACTATTCATGTATTGGTTGGATATGTTATCCCAAGAAATGCCACCCTTTCTGTACATTAGAGGCAATCAAACAAATGTCTTAACATTTCATTTGGATTAGAGTTCAATTATAATCAATTAAAACTTTTAATTATATTATAATTATTATGTAAATAGATAACACTGTGATAAATTTTTTATGATATAATTTTTGTGAAATAATACTATAATTTAAGTTAAAACACAGTTTTACTAGATAATAGTAACTATTAAATAGTTTGTAATATTATATAAATTTATATTTTTTATACGGTAACTTGTTAATTAATTTATTTAATGTTGAAATTAATTTATTTTAAAGTTATGTTATTATTTTTTAATACATTGTATGTATATATTATATTTATAACATAATGTATATATAAATAAAAATCTATTTTTACTTAAATAAGTTTACATCTAATTTTTTTTACTAGGATGTTATTCTTGTATTTAAAAAATTTATAAATTTATAAAAACAAAACCTTGCAATCAGTTATTACTAATTTTGTAAATATTTTGTACATTGTCAATGATATTGCAAATTATATAATGAATTATAGCTTGGTGTACTTAACAATTGTATGTAATACTAGTAAAATTAATTGTTATTTATTTTTAAACAATTAATTAATTTCTTAATCAATTGCTTAACTAATAAGCAATTTATTATACTATTGATATAATATGAAATAATAATAAAAAGATTAATAGTATATTTTGCAAGACATTACTGTAATATAACATTAGGTAATTAATTTTAAATTAAAACTTTATAATAAAAATTAAAATAACTAGTTATTACTAGGAAAACACTTTGGATGTAAAATCCTAAAGTAGCAAAAGTTTTGGATAGTTTCAGTTTAATAACAATAATGCATCTCAAAAGTAAACTTTATAAATTATATATTTAATTAAATAATTATTATACAAATACAAATATAAAACTAATAAAATATTTTCTAATATATAAAAAAAATAGATTTCAAAAATAAGACAATAAACATCAATTAAATAAAATTTTTAAATAAATAAATAAAAATTTATAAATAATTAAAAGCAATTTAATTATAATAATAGTAAAGTCTATTCAATGGATGAAATGATTGCATATATTGATTGTGAATCCTATTGGACGCGTAATGTAAGTCATTGTGATATGGTTTTGGTGGGTAATGGGGCGCCGGGTGTGCCGGTGCGGCAACCTTTTGATATACATAGCCTCCCTGACCACCATAGCCACCCTCCTTAGGACCCCCATAGCCCTTGTGATCGGATTGTCCTTGGTATTCACCCGGACCCATATACTTTCCATGCGAAACACTAACTCCCTTATTTTCGTAACCATAGTTTTTATCACTCTGATCGTAACTTGGTTGTTTTGGGTATGAATCATAACCATGTCCCTTTTGATCTGGATACTTTTTATTGTCGTTGTTTCCATATCCATAGCCGTTACTTTCATAACCATATCCATGATTATTGTAGTTATCATGTTTGGCATCACTATTGTATCCGCTATCATAAGACATTTGTTTAGGATATGATTGTTGGGGGTAATCGTGAACAGCCTGGCGATGGTGGTAGGGTTGGTGAGCACTGTAACCGTGTGGTACTAATTGGTAAACTTGATCATAATGTACCGGATGACTATGTTGTTGATATCCATGCATTTCGTAAGCGGGAACGCCGTGTCTATCGTCAGCCAAGTATAAAGTCTGTGCCCCATATCCTAAATCACCTTTATAACCATTACCAGCACCATGCTCATAACCGCCATGGTATTTATCTTCTTGTTTGCCATAGTTTTTATTTTCATTATCTTTTTTGTATTCAGATTTTTTATTATCTTTGTAATCGTCTTTTTTGTAATCTTGCTTTGGCTTATGATATCCCGGGTCTGAATCACCAAATTGAAACACCAATTGATGTGGATCTGGATCATTTTATATATATTACAAAGTATATAATTAATTATTATTAATATATTTTAAATAAATATAATTAACTGACCTTTCTTTAAATAAGTTTCTTTCTTTTCCACATCAAGTGTCATTCCAAACTGAGCTAGATCATTTAGTTTTAATTATATTTTTATTGTTAATTAATTATTTTAAAAATAATTTTAATTTACCAATTTTAAAATATTAATTGAAAGTATTAATTTCTAAAAATCTTATACAAATTATAAATTTATTATCTAGTTATAAGTTATAACTTATAACTATAATATTAAACTTACCTGATTCTACTTTGTCGTCATGATCTGAAAATAAATAAATAATAATTAAAATTTTAAAAATAAATATTTATAATTTTGTATAATATTAAATTACAAATAACTTAAAATAAATAAAGAATTATAATAAATTTTGGTCATTCAAAACTTTAATTAAAAATTTAATTATTAAAATTATATAATTATTAATATTTAATTAATTAATTACCATATTGTGGTTCACAAAAAGCATTATAAAACAAAACAATAAATACTAAAATAAATAATTTTATCATAATTCACAATAATTTTTTAATTATATTAAAACACAACAAAAAATATATTTTCAAATATATTTTTACTTCAAAAACAAATTTCAAATTCAATTTAATATTTTAGTTAAAAGTTTTTATACGAAACTAAAAACATTTGATTAAAAAACATTATATTATATATAAGTTTTATTTTGAATAAATAATTAAATAGTTATTAAATAAATAGGTGGAATTGGGAACTGAATATTCAATACTTATGCAAAAATTAAATAATAAACTCAATATTTAAATGATAATAAAAAACAATTTATAAAATTGTTTTAAAACTCTTAAATTAAAAGTCAGTTTAAACTATTGATGAAAAACCATTACTTCCCTAATGTCTTCACAAATTTTGAAATATAATGAAAGTTTTTTAGTAACACTTTTTGGACACTAACTTGTTTGCCACCAAAAAAATATATAATATTATATAAATTTAAACACAACTTCCGCTTTAAATTTATTAATTTGAAAACAAAAATAATATAATAAAATGATTTAATATATCTTTAATAAAATTAATGCAAACTAATGTTTAGATAAATAGTTTTGTTGTTTTTTGTCTAGATTAGTTTTTTGGGGTCACATTTATTGTATAAAAAAATTTCTTGGATGTTTAGACTAGACTTTTAAAAATTATAATATTTATTTTTTATAACACTTATTTGCATTAATATATTAATTTTTGATGTATTAATTGGCATAAAATTATCAATTTATTGGTAAATAAATATAATTTGAAATTTGTAACTAATTTTTAAATGTAGTTTGAATTTTAGTTTTTTGTGTATTAAATCGGGTCAACAAACTGTTGAAAGTGATAGTTATTTAACTAAAACTAAATTTATTTTTATTTATTAATTTTTTTATATCCAACGAAAGTCTTAATCAAGTGAATAGTTTAGTTGAAAATAAAATTAATTTTGTTTTTTGAAACTGATATTCAGGTCAAGTTTGAGGCAAAAAAATTATAGTTTTACACGATTTCTCTATTAACTACTCTATGTATATAATTATGTTATAATAATTTGTATTATATAATTGAAAAATTAATTTTATACTAATCATTTATAATAAATAAGTTAATTGTAGTAATTTGTCATCATTTTGTTAAATGTGTTATTTTAAATAATAGGTAAGTTTTAAATCCAGTTATTATTCAATATAAAAGTTAGTTTTTATGACTTCTGTTTAATAAATTACATGTTATTATAAATTATTTAAATAAAATTAGTTTTAAATACTATTTATTAATAAATATTAATTGAAAAAATTATATAATTTCAATTACCGGTAGTTGTAAAATATTTTAAAGGTAAATTAGATATAATTTTATAAAATAATTTTTTAAAATGTAAATTAAATAACATTTTTTTAAAAACTAAAAAATATTATCAAAAACTAAATAAATTTTGTCTATTGTTTAAAAGTTTTTAATCATTTTTGACACAAATATAATAACTATAATCTAAAATTTAATTATTATTGATAAATACCTATAATAAAAAAACAATTTCTCATTAAAATCCCATAAAATTTATGCCAATTTATCAATAAAATCAAATGATAAAAATTCAGCATGATGATAAAAGTAATAAATTATTTACTAAATAAATACTTGTATTTTATGATAAAATATCAATAAAACTTTTTATAAAATTAATATTCAATACATTTATTACAATGTATTTGAAATAATAATAGATATTTTGGCCCATTTTATGGCTGAATATATTATATTGTATTATAAAACTTTTTAGTGATTGATATATTTTATATTTAAAAAATAGCAATAGTTTATAATTTAAATAAATTTCAATTGAATTAATTAATTTGGTAATAATTAAATTTTTATTTGATATATAATTTATTTGCTTTTTATAAATTAATGCACAAAACTGGAGCTAAAAATTTTGATAATTATATAATTAATTAATTAAAATTATAATCAACTATAGAAAATGTTTTTAAAATTTAAATTTAAATACATCCTGGTGAAAAAACAAAACAAAAAACAAATAGATTAGTTTTGAGCAGTCGTTTGCCAAATCCATTTGGAAAAAGTGGACACTCGGGCGCTGACCGACGGGTAACTACCAGCGCACTGGACACCAAAACTGGTGGCGCCGTAATTGTAGTATTTGCCGTCCACTTTACAATTCAAGGGACCACCCGAATCACCCTGGCAAGTGCCCTTACCATTCTCGCCAAAGCATATATGTGCCTCGTTAATGCTGGTCACAAACAAGTATTTGCTCTTGCAAGTCGACTGGGTCACTATATTGACCTCTACCTTTTGCAGTATAGGCGCCACTTGACCCTCTTGGTCATTTTAGTTTAAACAAAAAAATCAATTTAATATATACTTAAAAAAATAAAGGTATTAAAAAACTTACGCCATTGGGTGTGTCCCCAACCGGTGGCCCAGCATTTAGTGCCGACAATCTGGTCAACGGCCTGTTGGTCGGGAAGACATACGGGCCGGACGTGACTCTCGTTGCCATTAAAATTGATAGGACGGGATAGTTTTAAAAGTGCCACGTCGTTCACTATCTTACTCGTATCCCATGACGGGTGTTGGATGACCTACGGGTGCCCAACATAAATGGTAATTATTATTTAAGCAATTAATCAATTAATTTATATAAATAAAATATAAAAAAATTTAAATATTTTGATAGCAAATCAATTTAATGGTTACTTAAATGTGTCAATTGATTATAAAATATTAATAATTTAAACCAAAAAACTAGTTTTTGGATAAAGCAATTATTTATCAAATTTAATAAATTATAAAAGTTTTCAAAATATTTTGATTAATTAAATATTTAAATTAGTTTTTGTTTGTTTGGTTAATTAAAATTTTATCGCTAATAAATATTATTTTATAAAATAAAAAAAAGTGTTAAAAACTATTTATTTAAATAAATACCTTGATAACAGTAAGTTGTGACTCTTTGCCCTCGACTACGGTCCGGTCGTGTTCGCCGACAACCACCCGATACATAGCGCCGTCTAAACTACGGTCAACACAATGGGCGGCCGTCAGGACCCACTGGTCGCCAATTACCGACGCGCCTATTGATTCATATTAAAACATTGATATTAAATACTTTTTTTGTGGGTATGTATTAAAGTAATGTTGATAGTAATCAAGGTAAAATTGATAATTAACATGGCATACTGACCACAAGTGTGATACCAGCCAACTTCGGCACTATTATATTCAAGCGACACCTGCCACGGGAACTCATAGGGCTGGGCGTTCACACCTCCCACCACATAATGGGCTGAATCATCGCTATATTTAGTCACTAATTATCAAATAATTTAATTTTTATTAATTTATAAACTTTTTTTAAAAATTAATATTAAGTATCTTAAGACATGATACATACATTGTTGGCCACAAAGCTGGTGATTGTCTGCCAAAGTAGTGCCCAAAAGGGCGAAAATGACTAGAAATATAGACATAGTTTAGTGAAACTGTTATAATTTGTTTGACAAAAAAGTTTGTCTTTAAATACCCTTTATTTTCCGTTCAATAAAATTGTAATTAACTTTTTTATAACATTTTTAATCTCATTATTATATTGTTTTATATTTTTATTATTTAAATTGCTTATAAATCTTCAAATATTATAAAGATGTATAATATGTATTTAAGTAAAGGATTAAATAAAACACTAAATTATAAATTATATTTATAATCTGGATAATATTCTTGCTAATTTATTGAATGTTAGATTAAAAGTAACTTTATTAATTTTATTGCTATAATTTGTTTTTCATGTAACTAACTAACTTATACATGTTGTAATAGTATATAATTTATATATTGTTAAAACTTATAATTTATAAATTAATGTTATAAATAAATGTTTAAAACAATTTTTATTTTGATACTTTCTATATTATCTCAAAAAATTTATTTTTATATATCATATGTTTAGAAATACTGGTTTATAAACTTAATTAAAACTAAACTACTTTTTCTTTAACTACTATATTCCTGGTATATTTAAAATTTATAATTAGATTTTAAAAAGTAATTTTTATTATCTTAAAAAAATTAGTTTATTATCTACTATCACTTTTATTTATAGATTGAAAAAATTAAATTAAATTGAATAATTGATAATTAAATTAAAACAAAATTTAATAATTAATAGCAATGTCTAGAAAGAATTAAAAGTTTTAAATAAAACAAAAATTATAAATTAATAAAATAATAATATTAGCCAGGTCATACAATAATTATTATATAGATAAATATTTATAAATCTAATTTATAATTTAGTTAATAATTATAAATTAATTAATTAAAAAAATAGTTTTAAAAACTTTACAAAAAAAACTGTAAAAATGATGAAACATTGAGAGCGCATGCGTTGGCAACCAATCATTGTTTTTGTTTGACTCACTTTTGGGATGTCTTTTACAAGTCTGTCATTCATTGTCTATCGTATTATCACTTCAATTGATCCAATCATTGATTAACAAAATATTGTGATCAATATGTGGCCATCGAGTCGCCAGTCGTACGCAAATGCGGTCAAACCGGTGCCAACGGCAGCGCCGCCAACCCGACCGGCAATATCTACGGCCGACACCAATCAGCTCTATATGGCGGCCAACTCTTTGCGGACACTATTCGGCGATAATATGAACGCTAATGTCTTACACAACAGTTAGTTAATCTAATTGTCTTGAAATTTGTGTCTTTATTTCATTGTCTTATTTTTTAATGTCTATTATATAGTCGGCGCCAGCCGTAGGCCATCGGACCAAATGCCGACTCAACAACAACGGCCGCTGCCATCCCATCAACCAATGCCTCAACAGACGCCTCCCGAGCGACGTGTCATTGATTACACGGAAACTAATCCACACTTTTCCCGATTAGATCGGAGTCTTATGCAGGGATACAATGCTAGTCGACCCACTGATCCACCTTTGAGACCAGGTTTGTGTCACCGATATTGTGACCACTATTTCTTGTTGTAGTTGTCATTGTTATGTTGTGTCCATTAAAGCAGAAACACAACGCTTTTACGATCCAAACAAAATGCCACAAAAGTCTATACTTAAGAAAAGTAAGGATCAGCTGTACGTTGAAAATACCAACTTTCATACCGTCGATGACGAAGACTTGTTTATCTACGGTTCTGATACACCATCGGCCGTCCCGACGGGTGGGAGTTATAGACAACAGGTGATGGCGTCGGAGCCGATGGGCGGCAGCGCTACTGTTGAACGTGTTTTGTCGCCGATATCTTTGCGACTCAAACATGAAATGGAAAATATGGACAAAATGAAGGGTTTGTCTTCGCGACCGCCACCCGAAGATACCACTCGTTGGACACCAAGTATTGGATTAAATTCATGTAAGAGTTTGTCAAAGATTTTTGTAATTAATTTATAATTAAATTAATTGTTTGTTTGGTTTCAGTCGACGAAAAGAAGCGTCAAAACGATTGGGCCGAAGAGGAAGAGATGTACCAAAGAAAGTATAGACAACACCGTAATCCTAGTCCAACATCGGCCGACCCGCTCGAGTTAGAAAGATTGCGAATCCAGCAAATGGCTGCCATTCAGGCGGGAATATTACAATCACCCGAACTGTCCAATCGACGACCGCCGCCGCACTCACCAGAAGTGAGTCCAAAACGTATGCGTCGACGGAGTCCTTCATTTAGTCCGAGAGGTCGTCGTTCGCCTCCAAGTCCTCGCCGACGGTCGTCGATAAGTCCCCGTCGAAGGTCTATATCTCCTCGCGGCAGTCGAGTGCGCCGTCGGAGCCGTAGTCCCAGTCATGATCGGTCGAGACGTCGATCGCGCGGCAGTCGTAGTCCAAGAGGTAGTAAAACTCGAAGCCGACATCGAAGTCGTTCGCCACCACCCGATCGTCGCCAATCTCGATCACCCGATTGGTACCAATCAATGCAAGCAATTCAAATGAATCCTATAAATCCAATGATACCTATGTCTACCACAGGTTTGATGTTTAATAACAACTGTTTAAATCATTAAATTAATTGATTGTCTGATTTTTTAATAACAGGATTTGAAATGCCATTTATGAGCGCACCGGTGCCCACAATGGCCGGTGGGTTTATGACTCATTTGTTTAATCAGGAAATAATATACGAACCCATTGGCGACGAAATATCACAACAAAACCATAAAAAATTTAATCCACGAAAGAGCTCGTCATCTAATCTAAAACAAGTCCCGATAGTTAAGTCTACTGGCGCTCAGCCATCGACTACAAAGTCGCCCGTAAAACCGGTGGCCAAAAAAGATGACAAATTGATTAATCCATACGATCTTCTAATTGCGGTATTTAATTGATTGATTTAATTGTATTTTTGGGTATTAATTGATTTTTTTGGATGTGATTTGTAGGAAAGGTCTAAACTTCGGGAAGAGTTGAATCTTGCGAAGCGTCTGTACGAACAAAAAGTGGACGAAAAGAACCTAATTCTGGCCAAAGACGGCGGTACCAATAGCTACGCGTATCGACAACTGGACAAAACACTTAAAGACATGCGAACCGAAATAGAGTCGACACATCAAAAGATTACGAAAAATTTTCAATTGATTCAAGAGATCCAGAAATCTAAAGCTCGGGTCAGTTATTGTTTAATTGTATTTATAATTGTATTGCATTTTATTGATTGAATGAACGGTTGGTTTACTTTTTTGTTGTTGTTTTGAATTGAAAGGCCAAAGAATTTTTGGATAAAATCAAAACCACTGGTGATATATCAAAAGTTGAGCCAAAACTTGATTCAAAAGCCAAAGAAAAGGACGTGAAAAAGAAGCCGACGGTTAGTCCTGCGGCGGTCGTAGTGGCCGATAAGAAGTCGCCCGCAGTGGCCGACAAGAAACAGCCCGTAAAGCATGACAATAAGGATAAGGAAGTGATTACTATAGACGAGGAAGAAGATGATGACGAGAAAAACAGTCGCTTTCATTACTTTGATTCGGGCCCTCATTGGTGTAAATGTTGTGACAAATTTTATGATAATATGAAACAATACTTCCAACACATCCACACCAAAGACCATTTGGCCAAACAGCCGGTCGGCGACCGTACGCCATGGGTTACAAGAGATTACATTAGAAATTATGAAAAGTTTAGCTCTAAATCTAAAGACAATAAACTAATTGTCGCGTCCAAAGGTTTTTGTGTTATTTTTTAAAATTAATTGTTTGTTTTTATGTTTTAATATTTTTTAAAATTGCAATTAAAAAGGCATTCAATTTATTCATCCGACGCAAGCATTTTACTGTGATTTATGTCATATGTTTTTGAAAGACACTTATGAATCGGAAATCCATTACAAGACCGCCAAACATAATAGGAGTTATACAGTAATGTTGAATATCTTTATACTTTTTATTTATTTAAAAAAAATTATTAGTTTTTTAATTAGATTTTAAAAAATTTAATATTAATGTGTGTTTTAATGAAACGCATTGATAAGGTTTGGGAAATTTAATGAGTGATTATAAAGGGTTTGACAGCAATTGAAATGATTGATTAGATTTATTGATTGAATTGTTTTTATGAAATGATTATCTGATTGTTTGAAATGTGTGTTAATGTCGGGTGTCGTCCATAAAGCGCTATACATTAGAGCACAACGACTACGAATACAAGTGGAAGTGCGAAAGGGATCGGTCTTTCACTCAAATGAAACGCAAGGAAAGGGACGCCGAGAGGGATAAAGTGGCCAAAGAGTCGGAGGAAAAGGCGTCCAAACGTAAGAAACTTGAAGATGAAGTCAAACGTAAGGATAAAGAGGTTAAGGAAAGGATTGAAGCAATTAATAAAAGTATGAAAAATGTCAAAGAGTTGGAAGACTCGGGAAAATCGGGTAATACCGATGAGACGGATAAGACTTCGCCACGAATTAAGTTGAATTTGAGTTCAAAAAAGGCTGAATCGCCCGCAGATAAGGCCAATAAGTCTAATGATACCAAAATTCCCGATAAATTGAAAGATTTAGCCAAAACTCCGGACAAAAATTTAGGCAAAACTGTTGATAAATCAAGTGATAAATTGAAAACTCAAGAGAAAAATTTGGACAAAACTGTTGATAAGTCTAAAACTCCCGATAAGTCTAAAACTCCCGATAAATCAATTCCTACACCTAAAACACCGGTAAAAAGTGACCAAAAAATAATTAAATCAAACGAAACAAAACAAAATGCTAACGAAAATCTAGATAAAACGGATGGTACGGATGATATAGCTCTAGACATTGAAGATATGGTTGTAATCGACGAAATCAATTGCGAAGACAATACTACCGAAGATAGTGGTGTCGTTGAAGACAATAAATCATCAAATGAAGAATCAATTGTTGAAAATACTGAAAATGTGGTCCAAATGACTGATATATCTTTGGTATCAAATCAAACTGAAGAAGAAAAGGTGACTAAAATGGATACCGAAAGCCAATCATTGAAACCCGAAAAGACTGCTAACGAAGATATGGTTGACGGAGTGGTCCCGTCCGTTGATGAACCAATTGTTGAACCAATTGTTGAACCAGTGATTGAACCAATAGTAGAGACAAACGATGGTTTGGTGACCAATATTAAGGAAGAATGTGTTGAAAACTACTCTAAAGATAAACAAGTCTTGAATGTCGAGCCAATCATTGTATCGGCGGTTAAAGAGGAGTCAAAAGAGACAATTGAACCAAAACTCAAGAGTACTATAGAAATAGCGGAGAATTCGGACGATATGGACAGTAATGAAAATCGGGATAAAGTGGACCAAAACATGGAAATTAAGACCGAAATGGTTGACAACATCAACAATGAAGATGTGAAGAGGAAATCCATTGATTCGTCGGCCGAATTGGACGCTAAGAAATTGGCGGCTAATTCGGTGACCAAAGCTGGTCCACCGCCGCCACTGATTGATTTGGACGACGATATAGCGATGTTGAGCGCCCGATGCGATGCACTTATCAATCAACAGTCCATTGATAATACCGACGGTGACTGCGATGAGGACGAGTTGGACGGGTTTGATGTGATCGACGAGACCAACGAGTGATTCATTCAAATTACCAAATGATTTAGTATTTGTTTTACTTATGATTAGATGTCGACAATTGGTTTGTCGACTCGTTTTTCCGTTAATATGTATCTTAATTATCATTTTCATTGGTAGTATTTATTCATTACTTTACTTTTCATTCATTATATAAAATATCTGTTAATTTGTTATTTAAAAACATTTTTTTCAAATTCTTATAAAATTATGAATCTTTTAAATAAAAATATAATTAAAGATTTCTTAAGAAATATAATTAGTTTTTAAATGAGTTTTTTTTCACTTAAAAAATAGGTTTTGAATTCAAGTTATAATAACAATATTGTATTTGATTTGTAAAACTTTAACCACATTTTAAACTCATAATAAAATTTATATTTTTCATTATGTGTTTGTCATGTTTTAATAATTATTATGAAATAACATGATATTTATTGCCGTTATTTTAATTGTAATAAAAATATTTGATTTTAATTACCATTTAATAAAAGTTTTTTATTAGTATATTTGAAATTATTTGATGCATTGGTGGTAAGAAAATTGGGCACAAGTTTTACATTTTATTTGAAATATATATTTTAATATTAATATTAATTTTGATTTTTTAGATTTTATATTTATTTTAAAAAGTTTTTATACTTTAATTGAATGAATGAATTGATATAATATTTGTATTAAATTTTAATATTTATTTTTTTAGCAGTACTTTAATATAATATAAACTTTTTTGTTTAGTTTAAAATTTGTGTCATTATATTTTGAAAATATAAATTTATTTTTAAACAACTATTTTAATATACAATACAATACACCCTTTTCTCTCTCACTGACATTGGGAGCCAATTATTATTTGTATTATAATTTATAAAAACTATTTGTATATCGGATTTTCAAAAAGCTATTTATTTATTTAATTTATAATAAAATAAACTGATATATTTTGTTTAAATAATAAAGTCTTGTATTTAATCATATTTTTTTCAGTCTACAAATGTTGTGTCAATAAAATGTTTAAATTAATTATAATTTTATTACAATAATAACACAAACCAGTGGATGGTATGGTAGATGTCGTAAGAAAAGTGCATATTTTATGACAAAAATAAAACTTATTTAATATATAAATTAATTTCTATATACTATTGTTTTAAATATAATGTGATTTTTTAAAAGCGATTATTATCACCAGTATCGTTTTGTAATTTATTAAGCAATATAAATTTATATTTTAATAAGCAATCTAAAGTGTGTAATATTAAAAGTTTATACTCACTGTTTAAATTAGTTAATTAATTATTTTTTATATATAATTAAAATTAAACTACATATTTGAAACTTTTTTTTAGTAATTAATTTAAAAAACATTGCCAAATATTTAGCGATATTTCGCGCAGATTTTTATGAAATTGTTTTATTTGGTAAAAAAAAGTATTAAAAAAAGTTTATTTGATTTTTAAAAGTCAAACAAATGGATCCCACAAAAGGAGATAAAGTTTATAATAAAAACCGAAAGTAAGTAATAAGTTATTTGTTCATTAAATATAAGTTTTTTAAATTTTCATTTTCATTGATTAGTTAATTAATAAGTTATTAACTTATTAATTTAATTAAATTTTTATTAAATTATATTAATTTTAGTTAGCAAGCTAATTTGTTTGTTAAAAATGCTCTAGTTTGTCAAATTTAATGATAATGGTAATTGGTTGTGTTTTTTATACAATTATTTTATCCAGAACAATTCTTGTTTTATTATTTATTTTAAATGATAAATTAAATGTGTTAAAATGTGTTAGAAAATTCTACTTGGTAAATTGTTACATGTTGTAAATTAAAACAAACAGTATCAAATGTTTTCTAATAATTAATCATTTAAAACAGAAATTTTTAAAAAATTAAAATTATTGCATTTATAACCAAATTAATTGAATATCATTATAATTAAGTTAATAGGTGTAAACAAAACTTGAAAATACAAATGATATTTAAATTTATATAAAGTTTTGTTAAGTTTTACTAATTTAGTACTCAATTCAATAGCAATTTATGACTTAATTGAACTGATGAACTGAATTAGCACTTAAACTACAATGTAATACAATATGTGTTATACAAAGCAATGTATGCTATAATTATGATGGCATGTCATCCAAAAGGATTGTGGGTTTAGTGAACCACTTTTTTTTAGCGACAAACTTATTATAGTTTATCACAGAATATACAGAATAAATGCTTAATTATTTTTGTTGATAAATACTTTTTTGTTGTATATTTATCTGTGCTAGATTTAATTTACAAAGTTAATATTAGCACATTATATCATAACAGTGTTCATTAATATGAAACAATTAATTAAACAAATATTTATTTTGTTAGTTTAGTTTACATTATAAAAGTGTTAGAATTTTGATTGAAGTTTATGTTATTTTAAGGTTTTGGGGTTCAAAACCAGATACCAGTTTATTATAAATTAATTTTAATTATTTATTTAAATTAATTTATTAACTGATATGTATAGACGAGTATATATTTTTTTGGTGGTATATCTATTTAAATATATGAAAAATATTTATAATAAAAATTTAATTAAAATTATTTATTTAATTATTTAAGTAATAAATTATATAATGTATTTAAATACAGCGCTTATTAATTATAACAACAATTTTATTGATTACATTTATATTGATTTAAAAGCCAATTGGCATTGAGTTTAGCCATTAAATTGATTCAAATTAAACAAACTTTCAAAACAATGATCTAGCACAAGTGTTTGGCAGACAATTAACAACAATTTTACATATTACCTAGAACATTTTGTTTTGTTCAACATAATGTTTATAAATTCAATTAATATTATTTAATAAAATTTTCTAAAATTAGACTAAAAATCATCTAATCATTAAATAATAGTCACAAAATAATTAACCTGGATACTTTAAATTATTCTTAAAACTATTCTTGGGTATTATTTTTGTTGCTGGCTAACAAATGATAATTATATTGAATGTTTGAATATCAAATATAAAACATTAAAAAATATCGTAAATTAGTTAATAAATTATTTTGAATGAGTGGTCACTCGTCGTCATCGTCGGCCACCACTGGTGGTGACGACGGAAGAGCTAACCTATTGAATGAAAAAGAGCTTAAAAATGTGCCTGGTCATTATTATGATTATAATTCTCATATAATTAATAGCAAAGTTTGTAAAGTATTTGTCGGCACTGGTATTGTATTGGTAACGCTAGGCGTCGGTCTCGGTATTGGTATCTACTATGGCCTCAAAGATCATTGCGAATCGGATGGTAGTTGTCTTGGTCATTATCGTTCAAACTCTACCCTAGGTGAATTCAATGAATATGCCATCAGTACTGATTCTCAACCATGCGCATCCATTGGAAAGTAAGCTAGCATATTTTTTTGTTAAATTAAAACTAATTATTAATAGATTTAAATAATGTAATTAAAACTAATTAAATGATTATAATTTAAAAGGCAAATCCTGAAGGATGGCGGTAATGCCATCGACTCAATGATATCCGTATTGCTTTGTATGGGCGTCACAATACCCGAGTCCATGGGTTTGGGCGGCGGAGCTTTAATACTCATTTATAAGGGTATTTGAAACATAGTTTTTAAATTTATAACTTTAATTAACTTTTAATTAATTAACAATTTAACTGACAAAACAGCAAATACAAAAAAATCCTATGCTATCAATGCCCGAGAAATGGCACCAATTGCTGCCCATAAAGACATGTACAAAGATAATCACAAGGCATCAGTGGACGGTCCGTTGGCCATTGGAGTGCCGGGTGAACTGCATGGTTATAGGAAAATGTACCTTGATCATGGTAGTGGCCATATAAAGTGGTCCACACTGTTTGCCGGTGCCATTCAATTATGTGAAGACGGGTTTGAAGTGAGCGAACATTTGGCCACTTGTTTGCGGCAAAAAGAGGACTTTATTTTGAAACACCCGTCACTTAAGGATGTCTACTTTAATCCTAGCACTCAAAGTATTTATAAGCAAGGTGAAAAAATGAAACAGCCAACGCTGGGAAAGACCTTAAGACAATTGGCCGAATCACAGGATCCAATTAAACTATACTACGAAGAGTTGTCCAAAATTATTGTCCAAGATATTCACGATTCGGTAACCGATTGGAATAATACGAAACCAATCATTACCGTCGATGACTTCAAGAATTATCAATTGATTAATGACGAGGCAGTGGTGACCACACTTAATGTGACCAATAATCATGATAATCTTGTTTTACATTCATTTCCATTGCCCGGTATATATAAATAATGACAATTACTTGTAATACCATTGAAGTTATAATTAATGATTTTAATTGATTTAAAGGAAGTGGAGATTTGTTGGGATTTATTATGAATGTAATGCAAAGATATCCAGATTTGTATCCAAATGCTGGCCAATCATTGTACGACTCGTCCATCTTTTACCACCGATTAGTCGAGACCTATAAGTATGCGTTCGCTAAGAGAGCACATCTGGAGGACAGTAAAACACCGAAAGTTTTGGACGTGTTATCCAAACTAAAATCCGATGAATTTGCCCGCAAAGTCAGGTACGCCATCGATGACTTAAAGACATTTGAAAGCAGTTCTGGTCATTACGACGATGACCTGACCGTAAGTATCCAATAAATTAACAATTAAATAGTTTACAATAAATTATAAATTAATTTTAATTAAAAAACTATAAAATTTAAGGTTTATATGTCTGAAGATCACGGAACAGCTCACGCATCGGTGGTCGATAAGGAGGGCAACGCAGTGGCCGTCACAACAACTGTTAACTCATAGTTAGTGTACTTACTATTTATATCTTGGTCATTTTTGTTGAATTAACAATACATTTTGTTATATCTAGTTTTGGTTCAAAAGTAATGTCACCCAAAACTGGTATCTTATTAAACAATCAAATGGATGACTTCAATACCGGCGCTGTCAACGACTTTGGCATACCGTCGTCCGATTCAAATTGGGTGGTCGCCGGTCGACGACCCCTCTCATCCATGTGTCCAACCATTTTCAGCGATAATAATGGTTAACAATAATACATATTTAATTTGCAATACATTTACAATAAATGTTTAATTTATTTAATTAATTAATTTTATTATTGTTTTATATAAAAGGTTTACGACTAGTGATCGGTGGAAGTGGTGGCCCAAAGATAACGACAACCGTAGCGTCGGTTTCGATGAGAAACTTATGGTTTAATGAAGATATCAAACAAGCCATCGATGGCCAGCGACTACACCATCAGTTATTTAAGGATGAAATTATTTACGAGAAAAACTTTCCAAAGCCTTTACTAACGAGACTCGCAAAAAAAGGACACAAAGTGACACAATTAGCCGACGGTGACCGCGGGGCTGTCATTATGGCCATCAGTAAACAAAACGGTAAACTATACGCCAATTCTGATTACCGAAAGGGAGGTGCCGTCGATGGACTTTAACCGTATTGTTTTCAAAGCCAATAGTTTTTTCAAATTAATTAATTGTTAACTTATTTCTCAAAATCAAATCCAAGTAATCACACAAACAAGTAATCATTTCATTTCAATTGTGTGTTTGTAATGCAATCAGAAATTGCTTTTTTAGTTAATTAATGAATGAATGAATTTTATAAATTAATTGAAAAATTTATAGTCAAATAACTGATGAGATTATTTAGTCAAAGATCAAAGCGAAATGTTTATAAATTTTATTTAAATTATATTATATTTATTTACAAACTCTTTATTTAAATGTATATTTAAAATTCATTAAATGGTATTTAAATCTAATATACAATTAACTTAAAATTAAAACTTGAAAATATTATACAAACAAAAAAACATTGTTTTGTTTGGTTTTATTTATAAGTTTTCAATTAAGTTATCAATTCTTAAATCCAAACAATATTTAATTAATTAAAAACTAAATATAATTAAAACAAATAAGTTATTTATCGGTCTCTTGAAAATAACAAACTAATCAAACATTTTGTTTATCGCAAAACATCACTAAAATATTCATTCATTAAAAAAATCATTTATTTTTAAAGTAAATTATTTAACAAAACATTTCCGACAAACAAAAAATAATAAAATAATTTAGTAATTCATTAAAATTAAAATTCCTATTAATTATAATTATAATTTTTATATTTATATATATATATTTAATATAATATATAATTAATTATAAATACACATTAATATATAACTATTTAAATGTTAAATAAAATTAAAAATAATTAAATAATTAAATAATTAAATAATTATAATAATTAATGACAACAAAACTCAGGCAATGTATGAATACTCGTCAGTATTGGTCGAGTTTCTCTCCAAATACTGTTTTTCCATCAGAGCTTCGATACACTTCTTGATCATCTGAATCGATGGCGAAAACCTATTCTTCGACTGATTGATCACTTGTTCCATCAGTTGGTTATGTTTTAAGACTTTCCGGTCTTTCATAATCCGGACGATAGCCGCCTGAAGGTATAGTTTACGGTCTTCATCGACCGATGCGTGCGTTTGTTCCACTTCTTGCTGCTATTTGTGGTCAAAATTAATCATTAAATGGTTAGACAATTATCTCATTATTAGACACAAGAATAAGACTTACAAAGACCTGTTGGACTTCCTTTTGCTGTACAGCTGTTATCTTAAATTTCAATCGTTTATTACTATAATTCAAATTCAATGAATAGACAGAATCGACCGATTGCTGGACAACAACCGGCGACGTTTGCGAAGACACCGACGCCGTCGTCGACGCGACCGACGTCTGAGTATTGCTTTCTTCGTCGGCCACCGACGACTCGTTGGACGACTTACTGCTATTGCCGTCAATCAACAAAATCTTGTGGTCGACTAATGACTGTAAATGTCTTTGCAATTGTTCATCAGTTAGTTTTGTATTTTCCTAAACCAAACACAACAACAAAAGTTAATTTCAAATTCATTTCAAATCAAAAGTCTTAATCAAATCTCAATCAAACCCAAAAAAATACCTGTAATTCCCGATAGTGTAGGGAATCGGACGATTCAAAGAGTAATAAAATGGCCATATGATAGGTGCCCATCACTACAGTATAGGTGCGACGGGTGAAGCCAAACTTGAGTTCAGTTTGGCACAGGTGGTGTAGCCAGGTCAGTTTACGGCCATTGAATTTGGAGGCGTAAAACCTTTCAAAGGCTGACACACTTTTTTCCAGCGACTGTGGGATAGCGAACGGCGATAGCGCCGACTGATTCAAAGGCCAGGCGCCCGCTTGTAATACATAGATATTGAAATTTATGCCCAATTCTAACGTATGTTGTCGGACGTAGTCATTGAAATTGTTATTTAAATCATCGCTAACTGTTTGGCAAACAAACAAAATAGTATTTAATATTTAAAATTAATTTTTAATTCAATTTAAAATTAAATACAATTAATAAATGTGTTGCCATACCTTTAATATCGGTAAACATACGGTGCAATTTGGACGTAAACTCGTAACCGCACGCCTGTTTCAGTTTGTTTATCATAGACTCTTCGGCGTCCATCGATACCGACTGCGAGTGTATTAGCCGTTTGGCTAACATTTTTGCGTAAAACTTTTGAAACACGTCTTTGTCGTCAATATATTTAAATATTGTTATACAAGCGCTTAGTTTGTCATCTATTTCCGACTCATTATTACCTTTTAATTAATTAATTAAAACTAAATTTAATACCAAATTAAAAGCACAGGTAGTTTTTGAGTTTAAACACAAACCTCTCACACTCTTCTTAAGTAAACCATCGCAATATCGGGCCAACAGTTCGGGCGAACGACAAGGCAGCTTAAGGCTCAACCGGTGGTTAATAACGGCCGCACAGGCCTTGTCTAAGGCACCGATGAACGACTGGTCGCCATTGAACACCTCTTTGATTAGATTGAGATTTGTTTTGTGAACGTGTAGTAAGTTTTCGACAAACAGTTGAGGTATGTTATCGTCCCGTGTGGTCAACGGAGATATGGCTTCCAATCCTTTGCGTGTTATGTGTTCTTGTATTTCTGTGACCAACACTTGAAGCCCAGTGTCAATAGGTTTTAATAATCGGTACATATTTTGTAGGTCTTTGCGCGCCTCGTTGTGAACCATTGAGGAGCACTCGGACTGTAGGAACGGGAGGTGATCGCCGACCATACGGGCCTCACATTCGGAAGTGACGCGCGGGTACGACGATGTATGCAAAAAACTACGCGACCGTAAGTTCTCGGCATCCAATTTGGCCAACACTTTCTCCATATAAGTACTACAATCGCATGTCTTGAGTAGTTCGGCCGCTTCCCGACGGTAGTAGTCACCCGTCGACCGAAGGAACAGACTTTCGTAGAAATTCTGGTATAAGTCTAACGAACCCTTCTTTTTGTACTCTTCCACGTGAACTAGCGATAGGATTACCCCCTGAACTACACACTTGTTTTGCGGTAATCCTATCCGATCCCTAATTACCATACAATCAAAGCAATTAATCGTTTTATAAGACAATTAATGACCAAAAAACATACGCCTCTATGGCTTCAAGAAGTAGTTCAACCAAATTGTCTTTCAATGGCTCAATCATATTGACTTTCCATAGGTGTAGACCGAGTTCACCGATTTCTAGCATCTGTTCCGAGGCGTCGACGCACCCGTAGGACAGGTCGGCCTCCGAGTACTTGTGTTTCTTGATGTGTTGTGTATTTAAATACATGTAAAGTATATTCATATACGTCACACCTGTTCCCAAGACATTTAGACAATTTATTCAAGACATGTCATCGACGGGTAATAATCAATTGGTATACAAACCTTCACGATATATAAGCCATTGTTGATGGTATGCCGACAATAGGCCCTCTTTCGACGACTGGACAACTGTCTGATAAAGTTGTTTAACGTGTTGATCGAGAAATGTCTTCGTCTCTTGATATACACGATCACCCAATGGTTCTGGTGGTGAAGTAAATGACAAAAATAAGACATTAGTTTGACATCTGGTTTGAAGGCATGAATAGGTGATAATGAATGGATGTATTAGAGGTGATAGTGCTTACCGGGGAAGGCGACACAGAGTTGGTAAAGATCTGGGAAGCGGTCGTTCCACTCGCTTCGGTGGACATGTTTTAAGACAATAACTTTCTCGACAGTCTTCCGGATCTGTTGCCACGTCGGCTCAAACTCTACATGTTTTGGCTTTAAAGACATCATTAACTGATCCAAACAACACAGACAATAGCTGATCCGTTGGACTTCACTGACACTCACGAGTAGTTATCACTGATATTAGTGATGGTATTGTTGTTGTTATTGTTGACAATCACCTCAAATGGCAGACACTTTGTTGTTAACAAACGTAACGATAATTTGTTTGATGTTTTGTTTGATTCAAACGTTTGACTCAATTGTTGTCAAATCACTACTAAAACACTGATTACTAACTAATTATATGTTTTTTAATATTTTGTATTGAATTGTAATGTAATTTAATAATGAGTTTAATCGGCAAATAAACAGCCAATCGATACAAACATTTTTCTAACTAAACATTGCATTACATGTTAAATGTGTCGCCATTTAGTGCATTGAAAGCCAATGGCTTTTCGTAACCACTATTTGGCAATACTTTTCAAAAACTAAAAAAAACTTTTTTTTAATACAAAATTTCAATGAGTTTTTCAATTTTATAGCTTTTTTAACGTTATTTTTTTAATTGTAAAGAAATAATCCAATAAAAAACTTTACCTGGATACTTATTTTAAATTGTTTTAAGCGCATTTATATCTTGGACAACTTTTTGTGGTTTTTATCTAGCACAATTATTTTTTTTATAACTAGATCATAAATTATTTCCCATATTTTATTTTTGATAATAATGTTTGCCATAACTCTTTGGTTATATAAATAAAAATAACCTAGATCAGATTAGCCATTTGACTGATTTATATGCTTGATACTGTTGTAAAGAGGGAATATTACCAGGGTAATTAATAATATTCTATTAAATTAATGTCATATACTATTTGATTGAGTGATATTATCCAGATAACTTTTTTTTATATAACAAACAATATAAACAGTCAGTCAAACTAATCAATTATAAAATAACACTTATTTAAATGTAAATCAAATAATTAAATAAAACATTTATTTGTCATTATATTAATGTGAACACTTAATTCATAAACTTATAATTTAAATTAAATTTAAATCATAATAAAAATATTTGGCAATTAATTTGGCGACAAAATTATTGAAAGCAAATAATACAAAATTAAAAAAATAATAAAAACTTAAATATACAGTAATTAGTAATAATAAATACATTAAATATATAAAAATGAATTGTAAATATAAATTAATTAACTACTCTATATAATCATATAAATATTATACATATAATTAAATTATAAATTTAAAAAACTTTATTCAAAATGAAAACTATGTTTCAAATGTTATTAAATAAATTTAAAACACTTTTGTTTGTCGTGTGGTATACGGGTCTTAAATAGTACCGAATCGGCCCTAAATTGAGTATTAAGTAAAGGCATGTAACCGTAGATTTGGAAAAAATAGTTGATGCACTTATGGCGTTCATTGAAATGTGAATCGTCTTCCGATAGACTGATGGGACAACCGGGACATCTGTAAGCAATCACATCATCATAATTAATAAACTAATCATACAATTTATGGTTAAAGATCTAAAACTAAACCTAAAAGTCCAACGAGAAGTGACTTTAATGGGCGGTTGACGTGAGATGTGTGACACAAGAAAATTCATGGCTATGTCTTCGCAGTTCATATAGTCATCGACGGTATCTCTAATTGCTTTAGGCATCGAATATGTATATAAATAGTTGTAATACTAAACAACAAAAAACGAAACAAAACCAAACATTTACCATAAATTTAAATTCAATTTAAAATTATTTTAAAACAAAATCAATAATAAAAATAAATACTTTATGAAAAAAGGCGGCGCCGGTCAACACCATTGATAATTCGCACGAATAGTTAGAATTGTATAGAAAGGACCCGAAAGATTCATCCCAAGCGTGGTAACGGCCAGGAAAGCCTACAATACGGTCCCGAGCCTCACGCCAAACCCTAAATAATCAAAATTACAAAAATATTAATAACAAAAAAAACTAAAGCACTAAACACCGTTGGCCAGACCTAAATCCAAAGATAATCTCATCGTGTCTGAGGTGTGCGTCGTCGTCCATCGACAGTACGGCATCGGTTTCAATGTCGGCGTATGGCATAAAACGATTGTTCAGTGAATTACGTTTGGCTCGTATCACGTGTATGGGTGCACCCAATTCGGGCCACCGTAGGTCGGCCGACGGCTGTCGGGCGCTGTTCCATATGACTAGAACTTTGTTTAAATACGGCAAACCCTATCAAATATATTAAACATTAAATATACTTATAAAATATTTAATTATAAATTTAATTTAATATTTACTTTTAATCTCTGAAGTGAATCAATTAAAACGGCTTCCCTTTCGTAAGTAAGCATAACAACAGTGAACTGCTCTTTAGGTACATTTCCGCCGAGAGCTTCGCTAAACTCTTTGCCCGCACCTCCTGTCCCGCCGCCGATCGGCCGGAATCCATACGAAGATCCGATATGTTTGGCGTCCGATGCGAGTATGGGATCAAATGGTAGCGACGGGTATGTAGTGAACGGATCAAACCGATAGTCATTCCATAGTTTATAACCATTTGTTATGACTAATGAATAGTTGCGTTGATAGGACACGGATGAAAACGGCGGCTCAATTGGTCCTAAATTTTCTTCGTTATCGCCGGTGGTGTCGACCAAAACTAGTCCCGAAGTGGCGTCAAAAAACTTCATCGGATTTGTTGTGTTGAATACACTTTCGGACGGTTCTTCGCGAGCACCGGCCGATGGGATCTGTAGTCGTGATTGTCTAATGAGCGCTAGTATTGTATCGATTATTGCTTGGATTGACGACAAATGTCGGTTCAAAAATAGCTGTCCATAGCGTCGGAGCTCAAGAATGTCGGCGTCCGAATAGGAGCGCAACAAAAAGTGTAATTCAGTTATTCGGGCGATCGGTAAATGTATGGCCGCTAAGCGCCAGTCGATCACCTCATCAAATGGCAGCCGTAGATAATCGCCGCCAATAATGACTGGAATTGAGCCTAAAATGTATTTTATTTTAAAATTAATTTTCAAATAAAATTTTTTTTTTAATTAATCAAAACATCCAAACCTGAAGACAAGCTATTTATAAGACTTAATGATATATTAGTGTTGAATATGACTTCGGTATCAATTGGCGGTAATATTAATGCAAATGTTGATTGTCTTAAGACAAGTGTTTGATTATCACATAATCGACGAGTTTTATCGTCGCACACGAAATCAAAGAGCAGTTCATTATTATTAGACAAATGTGTAGATAATTTCAATAAAGTTGTTTTGATTTGATTTTGTATACTATTATTGCTATCAATTGGTCCCAAATAAGTGGCCAAATATTTGCGACGTGCCGGACACATGCGGATAGTACTGTCGGCCGGCGATGACCTCTCGGTAATGAATAACATGTTTTCATGAATTTGAGGCAACACTATGTCATAACCCGGTCTAAAGTCTTGAGATTTAAAGTTTGTTTGAATTAAAATTGATTTCTTTAGATCTAAGCCTTCAATTGAATGCAAATCCAAGTCTCTAAACATATTGATTACTAAATGATTGCGTCC
This sequence comes from Dissorhina ornata, assembly GCA_034695265.1. Taxonomy (NCBI): domain Eukaryota; kingdom Metazoa; phylum Arthropoda; class Arachnida; order Sarcoptiformes; family Oppiidae; genus Dissorhina; species Dissorhina ornata. Next base: position 2,087 of record JAQIWK010000070.1, on the reverse strand, counting down.
ATCGCCCGCCCAATACGGCAGTGAATTTAAATATATATTTAAATAGTCTTTTGTTAGCACTTGGTTCCTGTCGTTCATCAGTATAACCACATAAACACAGGCAACGGTCGGGTCAAAGGTTACGTGCAAATTGTCATTAAAAGAGTCTAATATATGTGACCGCAATCGCTGGTATGGATCCAAGAGTTTGCGTGTCGGCGGCTGCTGGTCGTGATGTCGGAATGAGTCGAGCATTTCTTTGGTGTCTTTAGTGTCATCGATGTCATCGTCTTCCGGGTGATAGAAGTATAGCAAAAATGGCGAAAACAGTGAACACCGGGAGTAATCAAAACAGTTATACATCCGACACAACGAGTAGGCGCTCTTTGAATGCCATCCCCTTTTAGATGTCTCATCATTAACGCCACGACTTATATCTAATGATAATATCATTATAATTATTATTACAATACTTATTGTCTACTAATAATGATTGGGATTACAATCCGTACCACTAGTTTGCGGTAATGACGGCAATAGCTGCAAAGGAGGCGCCAACAATGCGTTGGACTTCAATAGGACCTCCTTTTGGTCGTACTTTGTCTGCTCTAATGACACTTGAATTCTGTCCAACTCTTGAGTCTTTTTGGCCAATTGTGTCCTCAAAACGTCTAATTTGTTACTGAATTCCGATATCTCTCGCAACAGATCCCGCCGTCGGGACTCCAACTGTCGGAGTTCGTTACGTACGGACGACTTGATTGTTAACAACTCTTTCACTCTCGTCTCCAAGTCTTCGGCTATCAATTGAAATACCATTTATTTAATACATTTGTTAACACTTTGGATGATAATCCGTAAAAATACCGTAATTTCCAGTGTATTACTCGCGAGTTATACTAAAATAGATACTAATGTTTCAAAATATATTATAACTTTCAGGCGATAGCGGGTAATACACGGGTAATTACGGTAATCAATCCATTGATTATCACAATACTTGATCCTAAAGTTAAAACAAAAACAAAAATTACATTTAATTTGCAAATCAATTGTGTCTTCAATTTGTATGCCATTGTTGTCGCCGTTATTGTCGGCACGGCTTTGCAGATAATTGTTATGACCATCGAGTGAATCAAGATAATGATCACGTGATTGTCGGCTATGGTGACCATTGATGTCATAATTATTGTGAAACAATTGCAATGAATTGAGTGAATAATAGGATAAAAAAGTGACAAAAAGTAATAAAATAACGATTAAAATCATAAAACAATAAAATGTTTTAAACATTTTAATCCGTGTCCGTCCGGCCAACACACCCGCCATTGGCCACCAAAACACACACACAATCACCGATCAACTGATCCCAAGAAGTTTACGTACATTATTACCACTCATTATAATGAGTTATAAATTACATTACAAATTATATTTTAAATTACAAATTTGTTATAACACTTGTAATCGTTGGCCGTAACCATCGACACCATCATAGGCGCCGACCAACCCGACGGTCAGCCATTTATCACACATTTATAACACAAATAAATAGTAATTTAATTTATAAATAGTTTTTTAAATTGATTTTAAAAATTATTGCTTTTTTTGGGTTTTGTTTTTGTTTTTAATTTTAATTTATTTTTTGTTTACATTTGATATGAAATTACAAGTGAGGGGTCGTTCATAAATAACGTACAATACATTAGTGACACAAGAATTGGAAATTTGGCTGGTTTTTTGTTGAAGGAATAGTTCAGCGCATATTCAGTGCTATATTATATACATATTCTATAGATTCTATACATTGTATATGACTTTTTAAATATCCAGATACTTTGTGAATATTGTAATGTATATGTTTTTTTGTGCTTGATTAAAATTTATATAAAAGTTTGTTATAGAAAATAGAATTGCCTAGCTACTAATTAATATATATTGATTATATAAGTGGAATATATGTATATAATTATAGAATATTGTATATATAATATATGGGAATATGATCCAGGTCATGTCATCTATGGGCTATGAGTTCAACTATAAAATGATTCACAATTCTTGAGTTAATTGACTGCAGAGAGCGAGAGAGAGAGAGAGAGAGAGAG
>JAQIWK010000069.1:0-27404 GCA_034695265.1 Dissorhina ornata | reverse complement strand
ATAATAATGATATAATCATTGATTCTTTGGTACCTGAGAGCAGAACTTTATCATTTATCATACAATATATATATATACTTCATTGTAATATAGCTTTACATTACAATATGTATATACATATTATATATATAATATGTGACATTTTAAATAGGAAAAGAAAACTGTTCAGGTCGTTATTATTATTATTATCTAGTTATTAGTGAATTCAATTTGGATTCAATTTAAATACCATTATTAATATGGGTTTTGTTTTGAAATGGCTTCAATTGACTTCTAAATACACAGGTATAGTCTTATTTTTGGTCGCAGTGTATGTGTTATGATTATGAGTACAATATTACAAATTATTTAACAAATGAAGTAATAATAGTCTTTTTGTTTTTTCGTATATATATAATAATAATATAATATATATTTTTTGTTTTACACGTATTGTCCGCAAATGGGACTCTGTTTTAGGGGTTTTTTGTAGTAATGTTTTAGTCTGTCTGTAGTGTTTGTACTGTTTTTTTTTTATTTGCTGTACAATTGTGTCCATAATAATAATACAATGTTTGATAATTATTATATCAATCTATGAGACAATTGCATACATTGCACGCCCAACACATCGTTTCAAAATACAAATATTCAAAAATAATAATAAAAAAAAGAGTTAAACAAATAGAAAATAGTTTTTTTCATTAAAACATTATATACTTTTTTTTATGTCAAAATGTATTATTAGTACATAAATTAATAATTGTTTTCTGTTTCTCATTCATCTATAGGTATAATATTAATCATAGTTTTTAATCTCTTTTGAAAACATAAGTTATATATACTTTTTTGTTTCATTAAATGGTATTTGTTTTGCAAAATTGTGTTTTTTAAGCACATAAATGACTGGCCCTTTGATTTCGACAAACTTTGGACTAATTATATTATAAATAGTTATATAATTTTTTTTATAATAAATAATTTAATCTAAAAAGAGATATAATTATCGTAAAACTCAAATCTAAATCCTATTCAAATCACTCGGTCACTCGATATTTGTCTCTCTTTTTTAATTTGTTTTAAATGTTTTAACATTTTCTTGTTTTCTGAAACTAAATATTAATTTTTGTAGTTTTTATATTCATATGAATGAGAATTAAGAGCAAAACTAATAAACATTATGTGTATATAATTGCAAATACATTGCAATCGTATATCGAAATATTTAATCTTTAATTCACATAATATTTCTTTTTAAGTCCCGTTTTATATCAATTAAAAAACAGTTATTTCGATATAAAAAAAACTTTTCTGACTCTTTTTTGCCGATTTTCATGCAATTTTATATCCCTCTAGGAAAAAGAAAAAAACTTTCCTTTTTCTCCTATTTAATGTCTTTTTAATTATTGAGTCGTTTTTTTATCTAAAAAAATGAATTAATGATTAAAATTAATACTAATTTGTTTATCAATATTTGGTAAAAGTGTGTTTGTTTTTTCCTATCAGTTGATGTGTTTTGTGTATTAGTTTTATTTTTTTTTTCGTTTGTTGTATAATTAAAATGTTTGAAACGATTCATTTAAATATTTATATTAATATTATATATTTTATATGTTTTTTGTTTAGTACGCAAAATGAGTTCACGCTTTGGTTTCATGCAAATGATGCAAATGATGGTCGAGTGGACCTAACATTTGAGGTAATTGTGGGGGAACTACACTTTGCATTTTATGCTCTTTCTTCCACTTCATTCTTCGGTTTTGAAACCAAATCTTGATTTGTCTTTCGCTGAGGCATAAGGAGTGGGCGATCTCTATCCGCCGTCTTCTCGTCAAATACCGATTAAAATGAAATTCTTTCTCCAATTCTAACGTTTGATATCTCGTATACGAAGTCCTCTGCCGTTTCGTCTCTCCCATTGAGTTCACACCGTCTGTCGATGAAGAAAAGTGAGAGAAAAACAAAATGCAAATTCAAAATTTTGAATATATTTCAAAAAACTCAATTAGACATTCATTTAAATACTATTAATGAAAAATAAAATAAATAAATACTATAAAACATTGACTCTCTTTCGGCGTTGACACAAACAACAACAACAATGAAATGAATTAAAATAATAAAAACTAAATACTAAGCGATATATATGGGAACGAAGGAGAAAAAAGTCGTGAATCGAGTTATGATGTATTAATAGATTGTTTTAAAAAAATGTCTTAAATTATAGCCATTGGTTCATTTGTGCGTTGATAATGTATTAGTGCATAATATAATGTCTTTATACACCAGTTAGTCTATGTCTCTCATAAACAAACCATTACTAATGTTCTTAGCAATGAGGGGATGATCGAGTGGATCCGACTACTAGACTGGCAGCGAGTTGTGTGAGCACTTGTGCCACCACTGCCTATCACTCACAATACCATACATTAGTTGTTACAATGAAATGGCAATACGATTATGAATATACGAATAGACATTTCTCTGCCAACCTATTCTGCAAACAACAGTCGTTTTGAATGTAAAAAAATGAAAACACAAAATGAAAGCTAAAACATAGCATTAGTGGTATTCGTTGTAAAAGTTGTAATTATATTATGTTTTGAATTAAGGCCTCAAGGATTTTAGGACAAAGAAAAATCATTACATTCATACCTTATATAATGAATGTTAACTAAAATTAAATAAAATTTTATATTTGATTAATAAAACACTAATGAAGATTATATTAATTCAAAGACATTGAATGTGGAAAAACAAATCTATTGGCCAAATGTATTGAATGTTTGGATCCTAATTATTGAGGAAAATACGTGAAGTAATGGTAATCGAAATGCAAAGACATATTTTGTATTCATTATTCAATGAGATATGGCTTTTGGCAAATTTTGAACCAAATGAGAACTAAAACTAAATGCCAAATGTTTGTCTCTCTTTCTCTCCCAATCTCTCTCTCCCATGCTTTGTTAGTGAGAAAATATGCAGCTTTAGGTTTTGAGTAGCATTTTTACAACATTTCTAGTGTATGTATGTATCTGTATCTAAGAGCGTGAAGGCCTGTCTTTTTCTGTCAATATAAATGATATTGGAATGGATTCTCTGGTGCTGACCATCCGGTGCTATAACTGCCAAACATAACAATAACAGTAGTGGAGAATCGCCTGGAGGTTCAACAATATAAATGGAAAGTTATAGTCAGTCGCCCACAACTCCATACAACTGATGCATAGTATGGTTTAATAAATAGCATTGCATTGCAGCTCATAGTGAGCGCATAGATAGTAGACATGGAGTGTCGATGCCGTTCATGCCGTTCACGCCGTAAACACAACACATTTGAAACACAATTCTTTAATTCTCTCTCAATTGTAAACTACAGTTGAATTGAATGGCAAATGAAATGCTAAGACATTACACACACATACAGATGGAATATATAGCCGATGTGTTGGTGTGTAAGGCCTGTTGAGCACAGAGAGCATACAGAGCACCCTATGTATCATTTCGTTACGCTTGATATAATAAAAGTAAGATTGTAAATCAGTACCGGGCCCTTTATGTCCCCCTTTAACTGCCTATTTTATGGCCGGCCATAAAACTAACTGCTTTTGCCAACTCTTGAGGCAGTAATACAGTAGAATTATGGCAGTTGTTCACTGATACCATACATACTGACAGTACTATTTTATGGCTAATGGGAGGGAATTGGTATACGTTTGACAGTATACCAGCAGAGGTGGTTCTAACTAAATTTACAACCCGATGAAGATCACTCAAAAAGGCCAAAAAGGCCTCTGCGCTCCAGAACTCGACATTTCTAGTCCTGATACTCATCGGTATATGTTGTCTAACAGTGTTTTCTCTCTTATACAACCAAAACATACATTTTCAACATCAGAATCCACATCAACATCACAACATCAACACAGCATCACAACAGCAAACACATCCAATGGTATGTCTCGGCAATGGCCACAGACAACAAGACAACGGTGTTTGACTGGACAGATAAGTGAGTAAATGGACTTACTTTGGCCGACGTGTACTTTCCTCATCCACGGGTAAATATGTGGCGGGTTTTGGGAGCCATAGCTGCCATTCTTGCTCTGTCCTCCATTAGCTCCGTTTCCCGTATTATTTTGTTGAGCGGTGTTTGCACTGTTAGGTATGTTCTGACCGGAACCGGTAGAGCCTCGTTGTGAGCCTTGTGGTGGTGTGGCTCTTGGTTCGGGCGATTGGCCGGCGCCGCCACTCGATGTACTGAGATCTTGAGGCGATGAGGCGGAGTCGATGGCGTACTTACAACTTGATGGAGAGGCGGGCGTTCGCGACGGCAGTATGGGCTGAGCCGACGAATGATGACTGAGTCGCGACTGGACTACGGCCTGAGCGGCGGCCGCCGATTGCGAACACGAATTACTCGAATAGGGATGAAGTTCTCTGTGATGTGACGATACGTGTGGATGACTCGAGTGATGATGACTGCTGTGATGGTCGCCATTCTGCAGATATGCCGAATAGGCCGGTGATGTGGGCTGACCGGTGGCCGCGGCGGCCGCCACCGCATTATTGGCGGCACTGGCGTAGCAGTTGTTGTACACCTGCGGCGTGTAATAATCGGGTGGTGTCTGTGCGGTGTCGGGACCAGCTCTGGGCTGTCCGTAGCACTGAGTCAAAGAGTTGACGAACTGATATGAGCTCATCGTCAGTCGAGCTGTGTCTGGTCTGTAGTAATTGTGCTTGATACTTTCAATGGTCTGGATACTTTGGATGTGTTGGATACCACTATTCCACGCAATTTTCAGATCAAATGATTTATATGGCTATATATCAGCTATATGTACAATATATCAGTATATGTACTAGATGCAATATATGCAATATATGCAATGTTTGCTATATTGACAATATCTATGTATGCAATGTATGGCCGATCCACTAGCTCTCCAGGAAACCTCCGGCACACTTTTAATAGCGCATTATACCAACCAATGCACTATCGCCTCCCTTATTACACCACGTGATACTACAGCGCCCAATCCTATCTCACGCGCTCACCACCACAACCATCACTTCTTCTACAAACTTTATGTGAACCGCTTATATATCGCGAAGGATACCAATGTTTATGTATTGCAGAGTCGGAGAGCGATCAAGAGAGTCGGAGAGAGTGCGTGCGAGAGAGATGAGGGAGAGATGAGAGAGTGAGAGTTGGAGAGAGAGAAAGACAGTCGGGGAGTATACGCGAGAGCGTGTGTGTGTTCTCTTAAGAACTTGTATTTTTCTCTCTCAATGCTATCAAATACAACAATAATAGAGAGAATATCTTATAAATTACTGTTATTAATACAATACTAATAGTATTAAAATAGTATTAGTATTAGATATCAAAGATTTCAATAATAATTTTTTAGAAATATATTATTTTCTATGCTTACAATCAAATCAACAATCGTTGCGATCGTTTTCCACTCTAACTCTAATGAATAAATCTTTTACCAAAGCATTAAAGTTGTTTCAAAAAAGTCCAAAACTATTATATATTATAATTGGTAGTAATGGTAATGATGTCGATGGGAGACAATGATGACTAAATATATAATTATTTCATACAATTAGCACAAAATACTATTAACTTTTTTTAAATTCATAAAAACTTTTCTTTAATTTCGTTTTCTTTTCTTTTTTAGTCTCTCTTCGGGAGAAAAAAGGAAAAAACAATTCACTAAAAGAAATGACTCAAAAAATAACAGAAAAAATAATTTTTACGAATCGTATAATTTTTGAGAAATTATAAATAAATTTAAAGTTGAGTTGAGTTGAGAATAGTTGGCAATTAAACGAGTGAAGCGTTTTTTGAACTGAAAAGTCAAACGCTGTGATACTGTAAACACAGAATTGAGAGAAAAAACTTATAGTTTGTATAAAATTCTTAGCGAATAAATTTGAGTCGAAATACACTTTTTTGACGGTTTGTATATGTTTTGCAGGTTTTTGACAAAACTAGAGAAACGCGATCCTTCAGTGCACGAGCGAAGATGGGATCTGATGTGTTCTCATAGTTTACGGGATCTGATATTGTATAACAAGACGTGGAACAGCACCTCCTTCTTAGGTCCAGTCCAACCTCAACTTCAACCTAAAATCCGTAGCTTTTTTGATGTCCCAAAACTTTTTCCCCGATTCTGCTCTCTCTGGCGCCGAATGATATAACGACCACATTATCAGTTACCCCCTCCTCTCCCCATTTGTATCTGCCAGACATCACACTGGAGAGACCGCACTCAAGAGGCACACCAAGAATTCTTATGCGCTCATACACTACCAAAATGCTTAGATACCAGTGCTGCCAATACAGCGCATGGAACAGTTGACTTCACATTTTGTCTGACTAACTCCATAATACCGATTGACACACCAGTTGGCCAACTATACCCACTAAACATACAGCCATTGCTTCATTGTTGTGTTCACCTGATTTGGTTGCCATTCTCCAAACAATATCATTGTCACTCAATTCAGTGCCTGAAATGTTGTTTTGTTTTCTTTTTGCTTTGTTTTGTTGCGAGAAGTGTTTGTTTTTTATTTCATTTGAGCTTAAATATAGTGACAGTCAGAGTCAGAGTAAGGCTAACGCTTTCATTATAGCCATTACTACATCCAAACCATTCAATTGACAGCTTTAGCTATGTTTGTAAGTTTGTCGCAGTTTTATCCAAAAACCCGGTGTTTGTGTTTGCCATAATCAGTAAGTGAGTAATAGTGAGCTGAGAGACATCGAGAGAGAGAGAGAGAGAGAGAGAGAGAGAGAGAGAGACGGCTGTTTGAGTGTATGTTTTTGCTGAATGTTTGGAGTAGAGAGTATAGTCAACTACAAAACTAGAGTCAATGCATAATTAATGAGAGAAACACAGAGTAAGTTTGATATAATGGTTAAATGGAGTTACTTTTAGTGATGTGACACTTTTGTTTCTCTCTTTACTTGTCTTTTATTTCATGGATTGCCACTAACTATAAGAGTTTATATTCTGTAAGGCATATACCGTTTTCTTCTAATACACTAATCGTCTGACAATAGTTTTATTTTGAATAGAAATTTTACTCTCATATATAAACTTATTTTTCAAGTATTACTTATGCGTGTCTTTTTTGAACGCTTCTCTCTCTCCCAAACTCTCTCTCTCTCTCTCTCTCTCTCTCTCTCTCTGGCTTTCAAATTAATGGCATTAGTTTTTCTAATTAGTTTTACTACTATTTCTTCTTTTTGTGCTCAACTAATTAGACTCATGGGTTCAGTTGGTCTATAGACAAAAAAGTTGATCCATTTTTAGCATTCACTTCATTTTATACCATTTTTGTTTGTTTGTAGATCACAACAAAATTACAAACAAAAATATATATAAAATCAGAAAAATATTACAAAAATTACACTAAATATAACAAAGTATTTTTTTGGCCACTTTATCATAAACTATCAAACCTATTGCGCTGTCAGTCATGTTATTTAACTCAAAGTGTTTGAACGTACACTTAATTTTGTTTTACTATACAATCTATTTACCAGTACTTTATTTTTACTTAGTTTTGTTGTTCATCAAAACTAATAACATTATGTGTGCATTACTTACAACTACTTTTTTCGGCCATAACTATCGATAGAAGGGAGAGAGAGAGAGAGAGAGAGAGAGAGAGAGAGAGAGAGAGAGAGAGAGTCACTAAACTATCTACACTTTAAGTAAGCCTTTATTAAAAAATATATATAAAGTTTGTTTTTGTGTGAAGATTGATGACAGTGACCATACGAGCGCATGGTGTCGGTTCCCACCACACGTGCAAATACTTTTTCCAACCAATACTAACAGTACTGAACGGTTGGAAATGGAGTTCACAAATATATTGTATAGACTTGAGTGCAGAAACAACTTTTTCAAAAAATATAATTTTTTTGTTTAATGTCATTATTTGTTCATCGCTTGCATGCAATCTATGGCCAAATGACCGAAAATTTTGTTGTCTTTATATATGTTTTAATAGAAGTTTGAAATATAGTTGAGTTGACATTATTTAATGTTTTATTTGATGCCTAAACACACATAAAAAAGTCTACATCTTTTTCAAAATCATACAAACAATGAGTATATTTGAGCGTTAAAAATGTCAAAACTTCACTGAATTTCTATTATACGATTATTTAGTCTTCTGTTTTAAGGCTAAAAATAGTAAAATTTAGTAACTTTTTTGCCGTTTTCATGTTAACACGAGAGGGACGGGAGTTTATATATTTTCTTTTGCTATGTTCGGGTAGAGTCGATAGAAATCGCTTTTTTGAGCAAAAAAAAATTCATTCGTATTTTTAGTGCATTTATAAAAACAGAAATGCTGTCAAAAATCCATATTTTTATTTCATGTCAAATAAGTGAATGAGAGTTAGAGGAGAGGGAGAGACAGATAGAGAAGAATAGAGGGAGAGAAAGAGAGAGCCAGAGAGAGAATAGGTGTTACACCGCAATAGCCTTATGCCATATATATAGCTAGTGTTTGAAACACATCGTATGCATCAATGAGAGAGATTATAAGCCAATATTGTATTCTCGTTTCGTATGTATGTCTCTCTGGTATGTGTTGTAGAGCTAAGTGTGAGCTCACAATTGTGTCCATCATTATTATGGAAGGGAAACACTATTTCAGTGTTTCAGTCTTCTCTCTCTCTCTCTCTCTCTCTCTCTCTCTCTCTCTCTCCTCTGTCTCTCCTATTACTGACTCACATCTGCTTTTATGCCTAAACTTATATACACTTCTCTTAAATACGCGCCATAGCTATACCCCAATAGGACTGGTAGTGAATATAATTTACACTGTTGAACTTGAAAAAGTAAACAACAATTTTTAAAAATACAACCAAAAAAATGTAAAATACAAACCAAAAAACTTTCAATACATAATAATTATAATATTTTTTGGTTTAACATATAATGCAAATAATATGGATATGCTATATAAATATATGAACAAAGTCTACATACAAGACATTAGGGCATAAAAAATAACGCATCAATGAGAGCGCCATTGCCTATTGCCTGTGCCGTAGCCTGCCTTTAGTCAACAAACTATAAAACATCTATTCATCAAACCATGAAATACTTTTCCAAATATAAATCAATATTATATTATATATATTTTTTCTCTTATTCTCCAATAATATCAATATTAAACTGCAAAACAAGAATCAATAATTAATTACAGCAACACCTGTAGTATAATGTGCGAGTGTTATGCTGTCGAGAGAGAGAGAGAGAGAGAGAGAGAGAGAGAGAGAGAGAGAACTAACTAGCTAACTAACTAATACAGTTATCTGTGGGCAAGTACTTATTTTTACTTATGTTGTAGATGAGTAGTAATTATTAGAAACTAAACGAAACATTAACACTGTTAACGCTATGTGACTGAGTTTTTCAATACAATCCAGAAACAAACAAGATGTTTTTATTGTAATAAAGGTGTATATGGGTAACTCGCACCAAAATTTAAAAACAAAAATTAAAATTTATTTGTTTTATTTGAGTATTAACTTAATGTTTTAAATCGACGCCCGCTAATATACAATAAAAGCTTTTTTAGAACCACCCTAATGTTGGTTAGAGCTCGAATGTTTTACTATATTGCTTAAGCATAGTTACTAAACTTATCTCGTAGTGAGACAGGTCTAACATCAACATCTAACATCACAAGTAAGTGAATTGACAAAGTGAGGAGAGAGGATCTCTAGTATGTGAATAAACTTCAAGTAATAGTGGAGACTCATGACTTGTGACCAATAAATAGCGCACTACAAAGAACCGTATTTAAAACGAACTATTAGTCCATTTGAATCAATTATGATTAATACCTTTGATCTTGGTATCTTTGCTTAAGCAAGTTATAATTAAGACGCTAGTTTCTTCAAGTAAAAGTTTAGTCACAAAACTTGCGCAACAGTGGAGACGGCGTATAACAGTGAAAATAATTATCGTAGCACTAACAGTGTTGATAGTTCGTTTAGTTGCCCACTAATACTACTCGCTTTACAAATAAAAGGTTGCCCACACATAAATACAGTGTATATAAAAAATATTTTCCTCCAACTAATTCAGTGCGTGTATTAAAATTTGAACACATATTATAAGTTATCGTTTGATATCAACTCAAAACATACGACATGAATGAGTAAAGTATTTTGACTGTGAATGCGGTGCACAACTACTGACTACTCGCTGATACTGTTTTAGAAACACTACCGAATAGAGAAGGAGGGAGAGAGAGAGAGAGAGAGAGAGAGAGAGAGAGATGTTGTAGTGAATGGTAATATCCCCTGAGAGGAGGATGAATGTGTAATCTTGCATAAAGGGGTGCTTCGCATCCATACTTACTTGGAAAAGCATTTCATACAATATATAATATATTACTTACTTCTTATTTATCACTCAACGCTAGTAATCATTGGATTTACAAATAAACTTCTCTCTTGTCTTATATTTCTTTCTTTTTTGTTTTATTTTGTTTTCTTTCTGTTTCTTTCATTCTTTGCCAATAAATTATTATATTTTTTCTGTTGAGTTATTAAATTGAAATAATAATAAAATAATACAAACACATAATGACTATATGAAAAATAAGTATAAGTAAAACACAAGTAAATTCACATCATAACGATTAAATTAATTGAATTTCTATTATTCAAGTGGTATATAATAAATGGAAATATATATAATATTTTACAATAATTTTTTTTATATGTTTAAATACATTTTCAATTAGACAACAGACAGAGAAAAAGTTTTGCGACAATTTAATTTAATATTATTATTGTTTTTTATGGTTTAAAACTAAAGATATAAATATAAATTATTATAATAAAGTGTGTAATAATTGAAAATAATAAGAGACCCAACATTTATGCATTTTTTTGTTTCTTATACTTATACTATACTTACTCTTAAAACTAATAAATTATTTAGAAGTGAATACAAAAGGATATTCATATTAACTTTTTTACATATATATACAATATATATGTATATGTAATATATTTTTAGTATAAATAGTATTTTTATAAAATAATTTAATAATAATAATAATAATAATAATAATACAATAATGTGTTTGTATACAAGTTTCTCCTGAGAGATCTTTAATGTAATGTTAGAATACAATCAAATAAATTTATAAATAATTTTTGATTTGTTGTTATAATAATTAGGTCTCTATGTTTTTTTGCGGGTGGCTTTTAATGAAAAATATTTCATTAATCAATTCACAATCACATAAACCCGTAGGAACTGCGATGTCATGTCATATATCACGATAATTATTTAGTATTACTGCAAAACAATACCAAAACAGTAATGAATAATTTTTGGTTGAGATCTAAGCGATTAAAGATCACAAATGCTTGCAATACAATCATTCATTGGTCTCTCATTTTGACAATCAGTTCACTGTCTGTCTGAACGCATAATATATATAAAACATCGGAACAAAAAAAAAGCTTTTTTTGGGAATTTTCTTAATGGAATGTTTGGTTAATACTGTATTTTTTGTACTTAACATGCATTGCCTTATACTTCTTCTCAACAATATGTTTGGGGAACACTATGTGTGTATGTGTTTGTATGTCTTCAACACCACTCTTATTCACAGTATATACTGTTTTCTATACTACAATAACAGTGCTATTGAATGATATAATATCTTTGATATACATAAACTGAACCACAATATTATTATGGCTTTTTAAAAAAGAGAAATTACATTTTTTATTCGTGTTATAACGAGTGCCACTAAATATATTCAGAAAGCAATTTAAAAATTGGTTACTTTTATGTGAAGAAAAAACTCTTTTTTTGATTTATAGATACGATAACTTTCTTTGGCATTGAATTCAACAATATAAGAGTTGAGAGAAAGAGGAAATATTTACATTGAATTAAAATGTAATAATAATAATGCAGAAAAATAGCCAATTTTTAAAAAACTAAATATAAATTATATAAGAATTGCACACAAATTTTGTTCAGTATTTTTTGTTTGTTAGAATAAAAACCCGTAAAATATATATCATTTGAGTGATAGCTTTATTAATATATGAAAAGAGGAATCTAATAGTGAATACTCTGTTCAAGTGAACATATAATTGAAATGACAACCGATATCTCTCTCTTTTCTATAGACATATAAACATAACTAAATTGGAGGCAAAAAGAGAGACAAACACCTGAAAAGAGCTCTCTCTATGTGCACCCGATATACTGATAAGAGCTGACCATTTATACGCTTTTACCGTTTATATGACATGTCATAAAAGGGTCTGAGAGAGAGAGAGAGAGAGAGAGAGAGAGAGAGAGAGAGAGAGAGAGAGAGAGAGAGCAGTAAAGTAAGCGAGGTCTGAGACCCAGTAAACTCTTTTGGTGCTATAAATTAATCAAAAGTAAAGCCCATCTGTTGTTACTGAAGCCATACACTGTTTTCGCAGTCATTGCTAACCATCACTCGCTTTAATGATAGACAATAGCCATTGGGTTAGGGGTCGGGAATGTGTTCACTATAGCATATATGTAGACAATTGAGTGCCAATGCTTTTTTGCAGTTACTAATAGAAATTTGTTTGGTTGATTAGTTTTCAAAAAATATATAATTCATTATAATAAACACTGTACTTTGATTTACATATAACTTAATAATTATATATTCACAAATCTTTTGTATAATTTATATTACTCTTAATTATTATATTAGTTATTATTAATTCTATTACTTTTTTCTGTTAATATAATTTTAAAAACTATGATTTGTCTTAAATAATAACATTTGAATCGTCGTTATCGTCGATGAGTTTATCGTCGGCTGAGTTGGGATCGGATTTAATCTTATTTTCCTTCTTAGCCTTCATCCGGCGATTTTGAAACCAAATTTTGATTTGCCTTTCGGTTAGTCCTAAAGAGTGTGCTATTTCTATACGTCTTCTTCGGGTGAGGTATCGATTGAAGTGAAACTCCTTTTCCAACTCCAGTGTCTGAAAACGAGTATATGTTTGTCGCGTCCTCTTAGGTCCCTGTCCTGAGTCTAAAATACATTTCATATAAAAATATATTTAAACAATACATTCAATTGTCAGTCTTATTCATTATATATATTATGGCGTAACAACTCATTTAATATGATTTATATTGTAAACAATGATTTTCAAACTCATATAGTTATCAACGGAGAGCTAATATAATATAATAATAATAATAGTAATAATAATAATAATATAATAGCTAAACAAATATCGCGTTTAAACAACTAAACACTCAAAAGCATTAATTTGCAGTCACTTTTGTGTGAAGTCATAACACATGACAATAAAATTAAATAAACTATAAGTTAATTATCGCCCTAACAGTTCATTTTAACTTCTCTTTAATTCCTAACCTTTTTTATATTATTATTATTTGAAGAAAAAAGTAACAAAAAAAGTAATATATTTTACAAAATAAATTGCATATCATATCTACATTTTTTGGGGAAATAAACTGTTTTCAAAACAACTTTTTTAGTTTTGTTTAGTTTAATAGAAGTTTATTCTAATGATAATGAATGGGATGGGATGGAGATCAAGGACAGCACGTTCTTTGCTCTCTATCTCTTCTGTTTACAACATTTTCAGCAAAAAAGAAGTTTTTTCTTCTTAAAAAACTTTCAATTTATTTGTTTATAATTGTGTTTAAATTAATGACCAACTGATGGGCCCAGACATGACTTACCCTGATATGATTTCATCCATGGAAAAAAGTGTTTATTATTGCCACCAGATTGTTGTTGTTGTTGTTGTTGCTGGCTCATTTGGCAGTTGATCTGTTGGGCCAATTCGGGTGTTGTGGGCGGCGGTGAGTCAAATGCGGGCGACTCGTCGGTGGTGGACGTGGATCGGGTGGTGGCCGTAGCGATTGAATTGTTCTCAAATTGATTGACACTTAATTTACAAGAAGCTGGACTTTGATTGGATGGATAGAGTTGGTGGTGCGGGTGCGACACCGAACTGGCCGTATGTTGAGCGCCAATAACTTGATCGGGAGTCACAACACGATTGTTAGGGCCGACACTGTCGGTCACAAGTGAGTCGGATTGTAACAAATTGGTCACACTATGGCCGTGAATGGGCAGTGAGTGGACGCTCGTAGGGCTCGGATGTTGACTATGATATGGAACAGAGGCTTGAAGTGGAAGGGCTGTCGACGCTGTAGACCCACTAAGCAGTGCCCCTCCAGTGAAGACGTGATCTGGATGTGGATGATGTGCGTGACTGTGATGTGGATGACTGTGGTGTTGTAGTGAGTGATGGGCACTCATGTGATGGTTATGATTGTGATGTTGCGAGTGATGCGGAAACGCTACCGAATTCTCAATAAAACGGTTGTGTGCGATGGCGTGCGGGTCTGTACCGCCGGTCGACACATATCTTTGCATTGATGGCGTCGGTGTCATGACGTAAGCCGTTTGGTGCGGCGAATGGTAGGTCTGGTAGCCATTAGTGATGGGCCGGGAATCGGTAAGCGATGTGTTGTAAGCATTGGAACAAACTTTACCGGCAGTGAAGTGATTGAGTGGTAGTTCTGTTGATTG
The DNA here is from genome assembly GCA_034695265.1 of Dissorhina ornata. Classification (NCBI taxonomy): domain Eukaryota; kingdom Metazoa; phylum Arthropoda; class Arachnida; order Sarcoptiformes; family Oppiidae; genus Dissorhina; species Dissorhina ornata. The sequence goes on along the minus strand of JAQIWK010000069.1, from coordinate 12,785 downwards.
CCAGTCATGTCCAGTGCCGAAGTAAGAGCTCATAACGATATTAGTTATCACTTGCTATGAGTGGCAATAGATGAGAGACAGCGATGAAGAGAGATAGACGAGTGATGAGACGGTGTGTACGGTATATACGGTATATACTTAATGTAGAAGCTTATGGAATGGAGAATATATAGTTGAGTATAACTTTTTGAGAGTTATTGCAATAACAAGTTGGTATGAATTGTATGAGTGTTATGGATGTGTAGGCAAAAGAGCCGCAATGAATGATTTGTGTGATTCCCCCCGACCTCTGTGTCTATGCTTTTACGTTAGAGTCGTTGGCGAGGAGACCATAAGCGGTCGGTCATAATGACACACAGTATCACGTGATGCCTACTCCAAGCGATGAACCAATAGCTGACTCGTGATGACCGGCTGTCTGTCTGTTGGCTTTTGATGAATAACTTTTCTTACGATAGCTTTTGAATAGTTGACTCAAAAGCTATATATGAATGCAAACCCTTTGACCACCTGGTGGGTCACCATTCCTCATATCCGGATCAGTTGATTCAAAAGCAAAGGTACAAATGTCCAGAATCGAGATTTAAGCAAAATGTTTGCAATTCAGCTCTAATACACTGTACTATAAACTATACACTGCCTGAGAGAGGAGAGAGCAAAGTTAGAGACAGAGTGTCGGAGCGGTTGAGTTAGGGCTCCGGACAGTTCACATCAGTTGAGAGTTGAATAGTAGTTCACAGCAGATATGAAAAACAGCTATTCGTAAGCAAAAACTGCACGAAATGCACAACAAATGAAATGTTTGTTTGAAAAACAGAAACTTTTTTATTCGCCAAACAACAGATATGAAATGTATATTAGAAATGAGTTGTATTTGGCATTCGTTGCAATGTTTTATTGACAGAAACGCTAATAATATAACAATAATAATGATAAGAATGATAAGAAGGCACTGGAAATATACGAAAAAAACAATTGCAATGCAATGCAAGCAAAGGTGGAGCGGGGGTAGTGTTCGACACCGAAACCAATTACAAACCAACCAATATTGAGGGGACGTCCCCTCGCAGGTGGACCAACTAGAATCATAGTAAAGATGATGTGATGATGAATGTGCCGTTTATTGCATGTCTCCTATTCTCTCAATATACATGATCTCTACAATTGTAACATAAACTTCTCAACACATCAGTTACAATCATTGCACCACTTGTTTGCCAGTTCTCCAACTTATATCATATGTTTTTTCCCCAATTTAAACTTCATATATTCAACACTTCATATATTGCTTACAACTATACTTCACATCAATTAACAACACTTTAGTTCACATGAGTTTCAAATAAAGAGTTAACACCACTTTCACCACAATTGCAGCTTAACTTCTAATGTTAGCTATGAATGCTTTCAATGCAATAAAGATCTAACTGTAAAGAAACGATGAATAGAGAGAGAGAGAGAGAGAGAGAGAGAGAGAGAGAGAGAGAGAGAGAGAAAGAGAGAGAGAGAGAGAGAGAGAGAGAGAGAGAGAGAGAGAGACAGAGAGAGAGACAGCTTGGAGAGGAGCTCACGTACAGCAATAAAATAAAGCACAAGACATGAGAAGGAATTGCTTTGAATGTGAATTGTAATGGTAAAGAAATAGTTCTCTTTTCGGACTTTCACCACTTTATTAATAGTGAATTGTATTGCTTCTGACAATTGATTTTTTTGTTGACTAAAAATGATTAACAAATATTATTACAAACTTTTGGTCTCTCTCTCTCTCCGTTTAACGGTTTTAGGGATAATAATCTTAATGCTAGTGTTGACATAATAGATAAAAATCAATGAATTGTCTGCTTTTTTTGGTTAAAAATATGAAAAAATTATTATCAATAGAAAATCTTTGAGTCTGTTGTCCATGAGTTTGCCTCATATATCGACTCTCTTTTTCTCTCTCAATGGTTCTCATTTTCTTTTGCTTTTTTCAACTTCTTTCTCAATCAGATTCACATTTTTGTAAAGCTTTGACAGTGAGTTATATGCTTTGCCTGAATAGCAAGCTCTATGTGCCTGAAGTGAGTGTTTTTTCTGGGTTTTCTTATAATAAAAATAATAGAGCTTTTATGCGAACTCCCCCTTAAAGTGCTAATCGCTAATGCATTAACAGTAGTGAAGAGTAATGCAGAGCCCAATGCATCCAAATATCATAACATCAAGAATTAGGTGCAGCTATTGGTTTGGATGGAGTGTTGATATTGCTTTTCGATCCGTACTTTTTTAGTCTAGTTTTTTCTTCTCCGGCATCACTATTACCGACGGAATTGTTGTTTTGTTTGGAAGTACTGGTGCTCTACCAGTAGTGCAATACCATTGCTGTCTGAATGTTAAACCAATAGCAGGAAGTGAATGGCGAAGATTACATAGCATTGCATTGCTTTCCACTCGCTTTCCAATCATTTATATTCGTTCGACACATGAATCCATTGGGGGTTCGGAACGCATTGCCAGCAGATTAAACATTATATGATTGATCGAAGTGCGAGCCCTGCCTGTACTCTGCCTGTGTCTGCCTGTACGAGCTGTCTATGCCTATGACTGGCTGTGCATTTATGGATTGCTGAGCATCAGTACAGCTGATGTGCCAACGATATCAAAAAGAGATTAAGTAAAGCGAACCAAATGGTGATGCCATAGAAGATGCGGAGAGAGAGAGAGAGAGAGAGAGAGAGAGAGAGAGAGAGACATTGCCAACAGTGCACCGTCTCTGCCATTGTATGCAAGTGTATGAATGTATTGATACAACTAATGTAAAGTGTGTTTTACTGTCTTTCCTACCCCTCCCTTGTCTTTTGGCTCCACTCTCCTCTCATTTTTAAATTAAATTTTTTGCTTACATTCATCTAATCTTCGGTGCATTATTTACCCGCCAATGAATGCACTGTTAGATACCAAACAAACACTTCTGGCAGTCATCTCTCTCTCTCTCTCTCTCATTCACTCACTCACTCACTTGCATAGTCCAAGTATCACATGTTTGCATATAATACAGTATAAAATATAATATACTCTACTATTATATCTAGTTCTCTCATATGCACTTCATCTATAAGTTATCGCATCTAATTGAAACATAATTCGCTGCAAAAAAATGAAATAAACTTTTTTTATCGCATTTAAAATTCAGACCTAATTTGAATGCTTTGAAAACAATTGGCTTCAACTAGTAGTAAACGGGGAAGAAGTGTGACATTTGAGTAGTGATGTGTCATTAAAATGGGAAATGTATAGCAATAAACGAAAAACGCAAAGATATAATACACGCTATTAGAAATTGTTGTGCCCATAGTTTACAATTAACTTAAATATTTTCAATATTTTAGTAATGAATGCAATGTTCGTAAAAGTATACGCTTTCGGTATAACTTTATACTCTTTTATGATCATAATTCGTTAAGAGATGTTCCCTCTTTTTCTTGGCAACCAAACACTGTTTAACTCTTTTTCTGGTTAAAAGTGAGACCAATAAGTGTTGGGTGCGGTTACCTATGGTTTGCTTTTGTTCCTAACATTTTGCGACTATTTATTCGCTGACATTGAAAATAAATCCAAGAAATGTAGACAACATTTGCCACTAAATAAGATGTCCTAAAAGGCGTCTTACAAAGTGCTCAAACCAGAGGTGGTCTCTCTCTCTCTCTCTCTCTCTCTCTCTCTCTTCAACTATCACCGAAAGACAGAAAACTTTGTATGAATGTTGTCATGACTACACAATATATATAAAGCACAAACTTATAGTAAAGTAATAGCAGTTTTGATCGATTTTATATGATTCTCTCTTTTTCTCTCTCTCTCTCTCTCTCAATCTTTCTTTCTTTTACTCTCTTTCTCTTTCACTACCACTTAAACTCACTTTCACTTCTTTGCATCCGACTCTCTCTCTCTCTCTCTCTCTATTTCTCGTATGCAAAAGTCATACACTATTCTAAACGTCTAATATGTGAACACTTTCTTCTGAATTCAAAAGTCAAATAAAAAATTAAGTTGAGCTCAGAGTGTCTCTATGGCCACAAACGATCATTTATTAACTAAAAAATCATAGCACAACATACACTATCAGACCATCGGTTAAAAGTTAATCTCTGTCCTCATATATAAAGAATTGTATTATAACCGTAAAGAAGCGTGAGTTGAAGCACAAGTAGAGACACACCAATTGTCACACTACCACCACTACTATTACCAGTACTCCTCTCACACTTGCACTCAAAAGCTTTTCACTTTTTTGTTGTTATCTAAAACTTCTTCTTCTTCTAATACATATACAGTACATGAATATAACGGTGCGCTTAAAAATTTGTGACTAAACTTTTTTTCTTTGTATATCTTTACCAAAAACTCATGCGTTTATGTATTTTTAGTTGAGAGTGTTTGAGAGAGAGAGAGAGAGAGAGTGAGAGAGAGAGTGAGAGAGAGAGAGAGAGAGAGAAAGTCTATAAAAAATGAATTTATCGTTTCTATTGCAAAATTTCTATGACTCCAATCAGCAAAGAATAGTTAGATTTTTGTGCGAATCTCTCTCTCTCTCTCTCTCTCTCTCTCTATGTTATGCATATATAAAATAGAGTTCCCTAACGCCTCCTGGGAGACCCTATCCTTATGCACTACGTTTTATTATTATTAAATACAATACACTATACTATTACTGAATCAAACCAATACATGAGACATTGATGTAATATAAAAATAGTACCTCTTTTTACTTATTTGTATTTCTTATTTCAAAAAATTTTACTTAAAGTTTTGGTGAGAATTAAGTTTTCAAGAAAAGCGTCAGTGAATCCAGTGATCCTGGCGTTCAGTTTCTACACAAACACAACAGAGCTGTTGCCGGTGCAGACGGTGTATATCATATACATGTATTATTGAGTTTAAGAAATGCATGTTTTTCTCTCTCAATATTCAATTCACTATATTAGATGTCTATTGATTTTCAATATTATTTGTCGAAAAAAACAAAAAACAAGAGTTTTATGTCAACAAAAAAACAGAGTATTAGTAGTAGTGCTGCGAGAGAATAGTTGGAGAAGAACACCGGATCGCGTGCTTTCGTGTCATTTGTAATATGAGGTCTTTTTTCATGTGAAGATCAATAGAATTTGACGTTAAGACTGGCATTCATGCCATTCGTCACTTCATTCACTCGTCATTCTTGACAATTGTTGACCACATAAAAAATAATATAATGAACTTATAGATAGACTATAATATTATTAAACTACAATAAAACTACAGTATCTATACACTTTATATTTGTATATAATCTATAGCTACTCTTTTATATTAATTTTATTATTTTTTATTTGTTTGCTTTCAAGTGCTTACAATTTTATTTATAAGAGACAGAGAGAGAATGGCATGTATTGAACAGTTGTGTCATTAAAATCCATACAAATATTACAAACAAGAGAAAGACTTCCCAAAAAAGCTTATCTCAAAATATGTCGAGAATTTTTGGTAATAATCGCTTCGAGTAAAAGATAATTGCATTCAAACATAGAAAAGAGTGAATTTCAAAGAGTGGTTAAACTCTACTGGTATTGGGTTTTTGGGAGAGAGAGGTATTGGTCATACAATTGGCGAACGCCGGCACCAAATTGCAATAGTAGATCCACTCTAGCCTTTACTCTATTAGTTGTGTTTTTGAGTGCAATAAACACATACACAAAGTGAGTGAGTGAGAGAGAGAGAGGCTCGTACTCACTCTCACCGGTATTCAAGCACACAGTGATGAGGAGAGTCAGAGAGAGAGAGAGAGAAAGTCAGAGAGAGAGAGAGAGAGAGAGATAGAGAGAGAGAGAGAGATGGGAAGCATCAGCAGTACACATAGAGACACAGTTGTGGCCAAAGCGCACAAACAACACAAAGACTGGAAACGACTGAATATATGAAATTTGGCTGATTTTCGTAGCATTTGCTGGTCGTCTGAATGTATGGAAAGGAACAAACATTTGATTTATTGCCACCTATACTGTACGACTCACTCTAACAGCCTCTCTCTCTCTCTCTCTCTCTCTCTCTCTCTGACTGTGCCTCATGCCTAAGCTCTGAACCATTGCATTGCCGGCCATGCCTTTCCTGACTCTTGTTTTCCCTTTTCATTTCAATTTATATTCAATATATGTTTCGATAATATAAGTTGTATTGTAGTTATATTGCCAGACCTCCACTTCTTATCCACAATCCCTATCCATTAACGATTGCCAATACGTTGTTATTATTAGTTGTTATATTAAATTTATATATATATTGACATTCACTTTCACATTCACATCAATGAGAACTGCATTTATTTTTATCATCAATTAATTTCTATACATCTATTCGATTAGTCACTTATATATTGTTCAGTTAAAGCAACCGTAGGCTTAAAATGACATTAATTAGTACACCTATTTGTATTAGTGGCCATTGTCTTAAACAACTCAACAACTGATCGGTGTGTAAGTCATGTGCTCTCTCTCTCTCTCTCTCTCTCTCTCTCTTTCTCTCAACCACTTTAGCACATCTTAAGCGAGTGTTTGAGTCGACGGAAAGTAATTGAAAATCAATAGGAAAAGGAAATGCTAAGTAATTTTTGGTGTACTTTTATTTTCAACCTGTTGTCTCTTTCTTTCTCTCTTTCGCTCACTTACTCTGTATCGGTTTATTATGTCAAAGCACTGGTAGTTGTTTAGTGCACATCATATGTAATAATACTTGAAATATAGAAACTGTGGAGAAGACAAACAGCAGGAGAAGAGCTTAAATGCCATTTTAAAAAAGCCAATTGAACTGAAATGTGGTGCCCTTTCGTATGTATGTCTACGGCATCCGAGACGAACAGAAAGAAAGAGAGAGAGAGAGAGAGAGAGAGAGAGAGAGAGAGAGAGAGAGTTTTGTCAAGTAGTGTAAAGTATAGCCCACTATGAAAATAGAGAGAAACTTTATTGCACCGCATTTGACCCCCACTTTGACTCCCGAATAGATTAAGTCATATCTGAGTGTAAAACTGGATGAAGAGGTGGGAAAAACTTGGGAAATATTGAATAAGAAAGAGCACACACACTGTATTGTCAAAAGATGTTATTTCATGCACAATAATAGCACCACAAATACGTTATAAACTTTATATATATATAACAAACTCACTATTCTGATACTTATCTCGGTTTACATAAGATTTTATTATTTGTTCCCAATTTCCTATTAAACTATATATTATTTTTAACTCCTTTTTCAACAACAAAAAAAACCTTTTGCAAATATATACACAACACTATTAGTGTGTATTTTATAAATATAATGTTATCTAAAATATACAAAGTCAATATAAAAGGTTTGGCACTCAAAGCCTATGAAAACTATTTTGAATTATTGCATAAAAATAATTTAAAATGATTAATGATTTATAAATATTTTTCAAAATTTTTTTTTTGAATAATTGAATTTGAATAAAGTCGAGGGCAGTATGGCTTAAAAACTATAGTATATGTATATATATTTAGAAACTAAACTCTCCATTCAAAATAGCATTATTATTAAAACTTATGCATAAACTATAGGATGAAAAAAATTCAATTTATTTTATTTTATATATTTGTGTTTAAGTGTAAAACTAAACCTAATATTAAAGCATTTTTTAATAACTCTCGACTCGAATTCAATATGTATTTTTTCGCTCCAAATGTTATTAACGTATATATATTTTTTACAGACAATATTTCAGAGCACATAATGTAATGCAGAAAAATATATTTATTATATGCGAAACGTTTATTACCCCATCTTTTAGGGAGTTTGTCAATAATACTAAGGGCACCCAAAAACCGATGGCAATCAATAATAATATAATATACAATTGCCGATAGCGTCTCCACTCGGCAACCGTTGCACTCTCTCTCGAACCGACTTTTCTGTTTAAAATTTATTTTTGGCACATCTTTTGAACAGAATTTTGTTGTAATTTTTTTTTTTTTTGAAAATGAAAAGAAAAATTGAGAGAAAAGAGAGAAAAGAAAGCAAAATTAATTTTTCTCGCTCTCCTGGACTTGATTTGAATCCATGAGTTGATTGGAAAATATTTAGCATTTTTTTCAACAAAAAAAATAACACAAACTTGTTATTCACTATTGAATTGGTGCTGATTTCACACGACTTTTTATCTCTCTCTTTCTCTCCCTCTGACTGACTGACTAACAAAATATACCTCTAATTAATGAGACTTCAAAATATATATACATTTATATATAATATATAGAAGAAAAAAAAGTTTTATATTTTAAACATGAAATTTAAAAAGTTTGACAAAACATTGATTGATTAGATTTTATAATTCATGAGCTTTTTATTTTATCTAGCAGATACCAAAAAATCTGCAACAATGACTGCACAACTGTTATAGAAAAAATTGAAATGAAATGAAATCTATGCATTTTTTTCAAACAAAAAATACCCTTCAAAAATACATTCAACTGTATTTATATGTATATATAAAATATATATTTAAAAAATTGTATTTTAGGTAAACGAGACTCGGTTTTATAATTAACTCAAAAAAATGTTTTACTTTTATTTTATTTTACTTTCCTTTTAATTCAGAGTTTATATTAAGAATAATAATAATAATAATAACAAAAAACTTTATATAAAAGAGAGCCAAAAGAGAAATTCAATTTGTAAAAAGCGTTTAATTTTTATTTATATTTATTAGTATTATTATACAACATCTTTAACTATAAAATTAAAGAAAAACATTAATTACAATAATTTTGATATTTTATTTCAATACGTGTAAGAAAAATAAAAATTTATAACTTTTTAATGAGTCATAAAAAACATAGGAAATATAAATTTTAGTTTAATTTCGACCACTACTTCATCAACATCTTCACCATCATCTTCATCGGTGGCTAATGATATACACATTAAAAATTGTAATGAAATGTAATGGTAGTTAAGATTTACATTATTTTGACATCAATTATCAAAGCCTAAGTTAGAGCTAATAAATTGTTTGTTTATTTTGTTTGCAATCAATTTAGTTAACAAAATTTTTTGTTATTTATATAAAAAGTATTAAAAAACAACTACTACTGTATTCACACAATTACATGAGTCTACTGTTTGCATAAATATCAGATGGCTTTTTGAAAAAAATGTTTTTTTTCAAATCGTATTTAAAAAATAAAAATTTTCAGTTGTTTTTAAAAATGTTTTTCAATGGCTGTGATGTGTGCAGTAAATCAATAGCCAATCTGAATATCAGCGAAAAATAGTATAAGTAATGAGAGAGAGAGAGAGAGAGAGAGAGAGAGAGATTTAAATTCACATCAATTCAATTAAGTTTTAAACCATAATTGAAAGTTAAATTTATTTAAATCAATATTAAGTGCACAAAAACTTCATAAATCCTAAAAACAAAAAAGTTATATTAATTATTTTTTGTTTAAATAATTTTGTTTAAAAACTTTTAAATTAAATTAAAATTAATTCAAGTTTTTATATATAAATTTATAAATAGTAAGTATAAAAACAATTTACTTATCAAAAGCTATAAACTAACATTTCTAAATGAGCTTTAATTCAAGTATATATATATATATGAATGTATAATGAATATATATATATATAATACTTTAAAAAAGTATACAAAATAAAGTTTTGTTTTTAAAAAAGCATTTATTATATTACAATAAAAAGCATACAAATTTATTTTTAAAAAAACATTAATACAAAACGTGTAAAATTTTTTATTTTATAAATGTGTTTATGTATCAAAAAAGATGATATAACAATGTTTTTTGAATTTTCATCAATTAATTACAAGATATTAATTTTGGTAAAAGATTTGAATAAATTATTTAACGCATCAAACATACCGTAAGTATGCGTAAAGTTTTTATTATAATAAATATATTGAACATAAAATAAATTGACAAAAACATTGTAATCAAGTCAACCTATTAAATGCAATATTGAGGCAAATTTGTGGTAAAATGTGATAAGAAATGAAATATAAATAAACAAATATGAAATAACTAGATAAAAGTGAGAGTCATATAAAGTTTAGTTTTGCACGAATTGCTTTCACTATATTTTTTTCCAACACCAGTCAGTCGTCCATACGGTTTAGCATTCAATGCCTGACTTTGGCTCATAATTCATGTTTTAATGTTAGAAAAACATCTTTTTTACATAAATAAAGATTAAGTCCGATTTGTGATGCAAAACATTTCTATCATTTATATTTAACTCTTAAATATATATATACAATATTTTTTTTAAATTTTATTTAACCAGAATATAAACATTGCTGACTTTTGTTATATGAGGTTCACACTAATACATACACACTATTGAATACAGTTATGTTAAATAACATAATAACTAATACTTAACTTTTAGTCTACTTTACTCTAAATAGTATGTACTGTTTGTATGTATTGTATGTATCGCGTCCTAAAGGATTCGGGATTTACTTTAAGGCATTTATATTATAATTTCAATTTAAATATTTCAATATATATAAATTCAAACTTAACAATATTTAAATTGAATATATTTCTAATCTTATTTGCATTTTTTGCATTATTTTTCATAGCATTTGTTAAAATAATATTATTTTAATAAACCTTTTTAAATGATAATTCTGTGGAAACAATTCTTTAATATTATTATTAGTATAATATACAAAATACCAAATTTAAATGTTTGCACTTTTTCCTAGATTGTTGTTTCACTGCATAACTATGTGTTATAATAAATACATTGTGCAGTGAAACAACAATGTGAGAGAAATGCGAACATTTAAATTTGGTATGCTGTATTTTAAATTTACATTTATATAATTAATGTTTTAATATCTATATTCACTAAAATAAATAAACCATGACCACTTTCCATGATCTATGCATTGAATGTAATGGTGTTTAATAAGATATTTAATTATCTTTAAAAAATTAGTTAAATTCTAGTCTTTTAATTATTGAATAATTCAATAATAATATAATTTGAAATGTTTAAATTTACATCTAACTACAATTATACAAACAGTTGTATTTAAAGATTTATAGATTATTAATAAAAAATTATATATTAAAAATTTATATATTTTTATAAATAATATAATAAAAATGTTTTTTAAAAATAAATTAATTAAAATTTTTTGCATTCAAATACACATAAATGTTTTTGTCGGAAAATCATTTGCTTTGAAAAATAAATGAATTGATGGCATAAAACAATTGTATGCATTAATAAATGCAATAAATTCAAGTCAATTTGTAATTAGAGTCCAAATAGTGAAATACGTTTATAAGAAAGCAATTCAATGTAATGTTATGTAATGTACTGTTATTGTCAAACCAAATATCTCCACTTCTTTACTCTACTCTACTATACTCTACATTCTTACTTATTCTGTGTCTACTATTCAATAATATTTTATTTTCAAAACCTATTCATTAAGGTTTTTAATATCAAATGTAATTTAAATATAAAACATAATTTCAATTGATCAAACTTTAAACAAGAATCATCATCATATATTATTTATTTATAAATTAAATCTTTATAAAATCTTAATTGTACGATATAATCAAATATTTTTAAAAAATAAATTAGCTTATGTGTTTAATAAAATTTTAAATAAATGTTATATATTGTATTCATTAATTTTAATAAATGTATAATATATAATCTATAAACATAGCAAATTCAAATAAATATATGTAGTTACATTTAATACATATTATTTGTATATCTATGTATAATTATAATTGTAAAGCAAACATATTATAAGAATATGTAAGAAACACAAATTTTTAGCATTAATGTTGATTTTATATAGCATTTTAAATTATTTGGTATAAAATTAAATACTAATTTTGTGTGTTTGGTTGGGTATGGCACGGGTAAGGCATCGCAAGAGTCAATACAATATAATATATAAATGTAACCAAAATGTAAGAGTCAAAAAGAGGCCAAATTGTAATGTATAGAGTGCAGAAAGAAAGAAAGAAAGAAAGAAAGAAAGAGAGAGAGAGAGAGAGAGAGAGAGAGAATGTAAAGACATTGTATATATACTTTTGGTTGTTGTGATCGATAATAGTTGTGATTCTAGTTTCTCTAAAAAGCATTGCCTGTATGTATGTATGTATGGCTACCATTACAACATCAGTGCTTATACAGCATCAGCTCAACTACAGCACAGATTCTGTACAATTCTGTACACTTCTATACAATCTTTGCCATCAAATGCATCACAACATACACTTCACAACAATTGAGAGCACATTATGACACGACTTACGGCCCTTTCTCTTACTAAATCCGGGTTAATGTATAACAACATCAATAACCAACTATAATATATCAATACTTGGCAACACATATACGGTGTCTCTAATTATAACTATCACTACAATAATTAAATATACAATAAATCCCAATCATTTTCAAACAATTTGATAATTAATAATAAGATTTTTGATAGATTTGGTCTTCAATATATACAAAAGTATATAACAATAACCTTATCTAGCATATTTTTCAAAATGGGATAATAAATTTTAAAATGTTTTGCCTCAAGAAAAGAAGAGAGAGAGAGAGAGAGAGAGATTCAATAGTGAAATACCTTTTTAAAACCAACTTACTTTTAATCAATATATGTATATCTATGTAATCTATACAAACTCTAACCAATTACTATTATATTTTTAAAAATAAAATAGTTATTTTAATAAAAATATTTTTGAAATTCA
>JAQIWK010000068.1:0-27486 GCA_034695265.1 Dissorhina ornata | reverse complement strand
AGGTATCTTCCTGTGAATATAACTATTTGGTATTTAGTTTTTATTTAATATTATATTTAATAAATATTATTTTTAACTTTTATACAACAAAAATATTTTGTCTCTCTCTCTCTCTCTCTCTCTCTCTCTCTCTCTCTCTCTCTCTCTCTATCAGTGATAACCTAAACAAAAGGTTCATTAATTTTATCTTACTTTATATCATAAAACAATTGTATTTGCTATCAAAACATTAAAATATAATACAATTTAATATAAAAATTAGTTTTTATAAAATAATTTTATTTGTTTTAAGCCAAATATAGTTTTTTTAAATAATAGTAATAATTTAAAACTTAATTAAATATTTAAATAATAAAAATAATTGAAACATTCAGTTAAATAAATAAATATTACACATAAAATGTTTAATAAAATAAAAAGACAAATAAATGTCTTAAATAACAATTAAATTTAGTTTACGATTCACTTATCGTTTAAACTAAAATAAAATGTGAAGCAATCATATAATTATTTGTCATACAATTTGAATGCCATATAATGTACATATATATGTATATCAAGCAAAACACATCCAGAATAATAATCATTATCACCCATGTATTTTGTATTGTATTGTACAGTACGGCCATGAAAAAGGCCGTTCCCTATACAGTATACAGGTGCTGCTCACCATACATCTAACCTACTTATCAAGATATATATGATTATATGACTACTGTATATAATATTATATATAATATTATAAATATTGTGCTTTAAAAACCAAAGTCACGCCAAAAATACATTAAACGAGTGCTTTATTTTTCAAAACACACAGAATATTCTGTGTATTTTCTATACACATATATATACAGTATGTCTGCAAATAATAGTCAAATGTCTAAAATATTGACTTTTAAAGCGCTATTCAAATAATATAAAATATTAAGTTTGCGTTTAATATTGCCATCAAATCATTCATATAATATAATATATAAAAAACTTTATAAAGACTTTTGAGTTTTTATTATTTGTTTTAATTATTTTTTAATATTTTATAATTTTCAATGTCTTGTGACGACACGACAATGTCAAGTCAAACAATACTTCAAATATAATATATAAACCTATTATTTATATCTTGGTTTTTATTGTTGTATAGAGAGGTAGGACTGCACTACATTATGCGGCTGTTTTGGCCGATGGCGGCAAAGTCTACCAACTTTTAATAGAGTCCGGCGCCGATATAATGGCCACCGATATGGTTAGTCATGATATTAATTTGAAATATAAATTTAAAAAATTAAACATTACATTTTTAAATGTGAATAATTATAAGCATAAAATTTAAATATATGTTTTGTGTAATAATTTATAATTTAATTAAATAATAAATAGTTTGGCCGCAAACCGGAAGACTATTTGATAAGCCAAACGGAAATATCGGCCCATGTATTGCGTGAGGGGGCCATCGGTCCCAACAAAGCGCCCGGTGCTGTACGCCGTAGTCGTAAACTTAGCCGGACCATTGACCCGTCATCACTCAAATTTTACTCATCACGTAATTATACTTTTTTTGATTGATTTTGTATATTTAAACAATCTTATAGTTTTTATATTTATATTTAATTAAATTGCATAACAAATTGTATGTCAATATATATATTACATGTACTCTCTATTTGCAGTATATTTTAATATATAATTTTTTTTGGTAATACATATTGATTTGCATAGACATAGCATTTGCATATTAGACATATTGATCTGTATATAATATATCCGGTTTGTTTTGTATTGATTTGTAATGTATAGTACGGTATAAATAAATTTTATTTATTTCTATCGTGATTTCTACCTGAAATGACAATCATTGTCTGACTATAAATAATATATCATTAATATATAATAATATGTAGACATTAATTATTTATATATATATATATATAATTTTCAGACAGATTTATTTATAAGTAAATAGTAATTATTAATTATAAATTTAATTTAGTAAATAGTTGTGAACATTTAAATTTTAATTATTTTGTTTGTTAAGATTATCGATGTTTTAGTTATAATAATAATTTGACTAAATTACAAATGAATTTAAAACTAGCAATTAAAATTTTAAATACAGTAATTATTATTATTTTAATTTCTCATTTTATATAAAATTTTTAACAAAAAATAGTTATAAAAATATAATTAATGTGTAAAAGTATAACAAAATAGATATTTAAATTTACCAAGATAATAGATAAATAAAATAGTTAGCTCATTTTATTATTTTATTTGTTTACATATTTAGCATTATTAATATTATTTTATTATAATTTATATAATTGTATTTTAATTTAATATTTTTTTGTTTATTTAAATGTTATAAAAATTACAAATAAAAATTCAGTAAAATTATTAGAAATTGTTTTATAAGATAAATATATTTTTATAAAATATATTTTAATTTTTATAACTTCAATTTATCTCAAATTATAAAGTCAGTAATTTATACAATATTTTTGTATTTATACTTTATTTTATTTTAAATTAATATAATTTTAATTTTAATTTAAAGACACTGTACTTTTAGGTCAAACAATATCTTAAGTGTTTTATCATTGATTTGCTTTGTCTTTCAAAATATTATTAAACTAAACAATAATTGATTTTATTATTAATAATCAATTTAATTTGCAATTTAAATATTATTTATATTACTACTATATTTTAATCAATTTTATAGATTCATATTAATTATATATTTTATTTCAATTAAATTATAATAAAATAATTTATTGCTCAGGGTATTATATTATATTATATATAAATTCTTATTAGCATGGTATAAATATATTATTTAATTATACAATTCAATAATCAATATCTACTTACTAGTTAGTTAGATATTAAAATACAAATAATTTTATTAACTAATAATTAATTGCTATATGATTTAAATAGGTTATAAGTAAATTATAAACTTATATTATTAACTTTTAATTTTAACTAGACAACTGCAAAAATTTGCTATTTTACTGATTTTTATTACAAATAGTTAACTTCTTTGTTTTATTAAGTAAATTATTAATTTCATTATAATATATGCAAATATTGCATACAAAAAACAAACCAAGAGTATACATGTATTTCTAAGAAAATAATATAATATATCAATATATTTATAATGAAAAAGTGTATTATTATTGAGAGTATAAGAGTATGATTGAAGTTTTTCACGCATTTTATCTGTCAATACATTTACAGTGAACTCAATATATAAATATAGTTTTCTTGTGACTTACCGTAACTTAATATTCAAATTATATTTATATTTTTCATTTATGCACACATTTTGTCTGGTGTTATCGTGGTTTCTCTCTATCATATTTGATACCTGGATACAAACTATAGGCGCTCTAATGCATAGGAGTAATATAAAGGAGTTAATTCGCCAGGGTAACCTGTCCACCTTGGAGGAGGTTGTGCTCCAGGGCTTTGGCGACCGGCTATTAGGCGAGACATCCAGTGCCCCATTAGTTCAAGACTTTTTGGATAAATTACCCGATTTTATTGTAAGTATTAATTGAATTATTACTTGTATTTATATTTTTTTAAATTTTTTAAATTTTTCATATTGAAATTATTTTATCATTAAATTAATTTTGATGTTTGAAATTGATATTTTGATTTTAATGTTAGAATTTGCTATTTATTTGTTTATTTATCAAATAAGTATTTTTAAAATACATTTTTATAATTTACTATATGAATTTAATAATGAAATTGAAGCAATATTATTTTTTTAAAACTAAAATTTTAGATATATTTTTTACTTTTATCTAAAATATTGACATTTTTATTTGTATAGTTAGCTTATTGAAGCAAATAATTATTGTAATATTTTTTATATAAATTTCCACAAATTAATGATTTTTCATATTAAAGCCATAAAAAATTAGCAATAATATGATAACTAATATTATAATTATTATAATTAAGAAATATTATTTAGTTAATCACAAGGTTTATTATATCTTAATTGTAATGTCTTAATTTAGTTTATTGCAAAAAATTTTCAAACATTGGATACAAACATCGATTAATATTTTTTTAAAACAAAAATTTAATTTAATTTTTAAAAATATAAATAATATTTTGTTTTTCATAAGAAATATACGGCAATCAATCAAAATGTCATTTTTATTTAGTATTTTTATTTATTTAAAAATAATTTACATTTAAATTTGATTACCAAACCAACCAAAACTATAGGATCAAATAACTGAATTGCATCGGTCAGCTATGAAGGGTAATCTACGTGAGTTTCAGGGTCTGTTGGATCGCAAATCAATGATTACGGCCAGGGATCAAATAGGGGCCACACCATTGCATAAGGCTGTCCTTTACGGTCACTACGATTTGGCCGATTATATCGCCACTAACTTTCCCTCCACTCTCGACGCCCGCGATAATGTTTAGTCAACTTTTAATAATTTTACAAAATATAATTTATAATTTAATTACAAAAACAATTAATATACTATTTAATAATTAATTGGTAATTAGGACGGCCGGACAGCCCTGCACTATGCGGCCTGTCTGGACGATGACCGACACTTTTACAATATGTTAGTCAAAGCCGGCGCCACTCCGTTATTGCCTGATTTTGTAAGTCATTTAATAATCAAAAAATTTAATCAAATTTAACCACAAATTTATATTTTTTCAAAATTGAAAATTCAAACCTAAAATGATAGCCAATTTTTCTCAAACACCCGATACAATCATTTCTTATACAAAACTTTTTTTCAAAGTCTGTAGTGAATTGCCTATCAGTTTATTGATATTTATTTTTGAAAAAAGCAATTGTGGTTTGATTTTATTTAATGATTGTCTGTATTGGACATTATATTGAAATGAGTTTTATTCAATTTATGTCTTTATTTTGTTGGCTATCCCTACCGATTGGTCACCAATCATGGATCCGTTGGACACCCTATAGAAAGGAAAAAATGCCGATTTTTATCAGAGATTTCCGGACCAAATAAATTTACAACAAATCATCAAACGATCGCAAAGGCTTAACGCAAACTATGCCATCAATACAGCAAATCGTATCAAATCAAAGTCACCGTCAAGAAGTAAGTTTACAGCCTATAATCACTCATACACTTTGTACATAATATATAGACTTACTTTTGGTGGGACTTATATGGGATTAACTTCAGCATCCAATTTGATTTGCTTGATCACTATTATACAGCACTTCACTAGTAGTATATATAATATTTACAGCAATTGAGGATTATATGTCACTAACACTTGACATCTAATAACTTACCAGTTATAACACAAACTTCATATATAATTTAATTTAGTTTGAAATTTTTTGTTTAATTAGTTGTTTTATCAAAAATTATATTTACAAACAGTTATTATTTAATTAAAATCAAACAAAAACCAATTGATTTGATATGTAATGTTAGGAAAGGAGAGAAGTCTATCGCCGTCTTATCGGCTGAAACGGCCGTCAGAACTAAATGGACTAAACGGTAGGACAGTTGGGACGGACGGGACGGCCAGCGAAGAAACACTATCGGATAGGGCCGACACGTCTAGCAATGACGGCAGTAATGTATCGTCTCTTAGGGGCCGTAAGGGTCCCCTAAACTCACCGTCCGTACCGCGTAAGACATTCATTAAATATAAACTTTTAATTGAAACAATAATTTTGTACATAATTTTATGGCCATAACTACAGGTATCGACGTATCTTCAGCTAACCTGAAGCGTTGGATCCAAGAAAACAATCTGGAAATGTTGGAGGGGGTGGTGATGGAGGGGTATGGGACCCGATTGAAAGAGAAAGCCGAGTACTTTACCGATGATACATCGGGCGATTCAACGCTTTACATATCGGAAATGGTACCCAAATTGATGAATAAGATCCGTGTAATACACGCGGCCGTCTCCTGCGGTGATCTACTTGGTCTTCAAGATGGTCTGGACGAACGGGATGATTACGTGGTAGCCAAAGATCACCTGGGTATGGCACCCATACATAAGGCTACCATAATGGGCCACATTGATGTGGTTGAGTATATTTTGGACAAATTTCCCGATACTGTTAACTGTAAGGACAAAGAGGGTCGTACGGCACTGCACTACTCGGCCGCCACCACCAATCGTAACGGCAGTAAAATTTATAAAATGCTTATTAAAGCCGGGGCTGACCCGAGGATTAGGGATTCAGTAAGTAGTTTAAGATTTCTGTAAATAATAGAGGATATTTAACTTATTAAAAGTCTCTCTCTCTCTCTCTCTTTCTTTCTTTCTTTCTCTATTATTTTTAATGTTTTCCCACTTTTATATAACGACTAGTTTTTCCTATGTTTTTCAGTTTAATTAGCTATTATTTATTGATTATTTATAAGTCAATTACATCTCAACACTAACTCTATTAAAAAGTGTATATAAAAAACTATTGCTTAAGTCATAGGAGTATTCATTAGGGTTTACATTTGTTGTCTAAATTAATGATCATGGTAATTGCTTTTATATAAAACACAAATGTAATAATAATTATTATTGTTATATCTTTCAAACTTTTAATTAACGTCAAATTAATTATTATAAACTAAAATTTTTATTTTTATTTAAATACTTTCAAACCGATAGAGTGGCAAAACAGCTGAATATTACCGAGTACATTTACTATCACTACCAAACGAGTTATCTCGTATAAATAGTCGTAAAAAATTGAATCCAATATCGTATTCAACCGATACGGTGACCGTCAAGAAACGGCCCATTTTGTTGGCCAGCACTCAGGATCGCATTTGTCAGGCCCTACACGACGGCGACGCCAAACAGCTCCAAGAGTTGGTGCTCGAGGGCTACGGCGAGACGCTGTACGGTCGGACTTCGTGGGGCGAAGAGGCCAAGAAATTTTTAAAAGGTTTACCACATTTGATGGATCAGATTAAGACATTACACGCTTCGGTCATTAACGGCGATATTCCCGAAATTGAGCGCATTTTGGGCGACGATTCCTCACTGGTTAGGGCCAGAGATGAAAACGGATTACTGCCCATACATATGGCCACCGCTCATAACCAACCAGAAGTGGTCGCATATCTTATTGTCAATTATCCTCAATGTATTCAACTTAAAGACAGCGTAAGTGCTTTCATTACAATCCTTACAGTTATTTCAAAAATTATAAATTAGTTTACAATTTTGATTACTGTATAATTGAAACAAGATTTACTTTTTTTTAATAAATAAAATATACTTTGATTTTAAATTTATAATAATTATTTAATAAGTTCCTAAAATAATTAAATTTTATTTGATATGCATTTATATGTATACAGAGTGGACGGACAGCGTTACACATATCGGCACAAAATAAGACAACAGATATACACAAACAACTGGTCGAATCGGGAGCTGATCCTAAAATAATGGACAAAACTGGCAAAACGGCTGACTATTATCTCAAACAACAAGCCATACAGAACTCTGATGGCAATACCAATAGTGGTAATAATAATATGACTAAAAATGGTTTGACAACAACTGGTGATAATCAGCAAAAAGATATTAATGATAGAGAAAATCGTAAAAATAATAGCAAATCTCGGGTCAAACCCGTGTCTAATGATCGAGGGATGGGTGGAAAGGGATCGACTAAAGCCAGGGTCGGTGTCGGTCGCAAAAATGATGGCGAATTAATAGTCGGATCAACTGATATAACATTAACTAAATCTAGCAACAAATCGGGAAATAAGTTGCTTACACCGCCCGGTAATCGTCTACCATCTCTACCGTCCTTTCACAATGCAGATGATAGTGCTTTAGATACCAACCAAAGTGATGTTTCAGAAAGTCAAACAACTGATTTAGATATTAATGGATTCAACACTTCCACACCATCCATGACAACTACGGCCACATCGACGGCCAGTAGTATTATGAGTAGTGAAGCAACTATGGGTGCGGATGAACCACCGATGGCAGGCGATGATCAACAAACTTCTACTGATGACTATTCCAGAGATACAGTTCCTTATGACGACCAATCTGTTGGTGACAATCAACCAGTTATTATTAATGATAATAATGATATTGAAAGCAATACCACTTCAAATGATAATAACACTTCAGAAACAATATCACAAACTCAGCCACAAATGGATGACATGATTGTTAACGATTCAAATGCAGTACAAGAAGATAAGGTGATTGCAAATCCAGAGTCTACTGTAATGGATGACCAAAAATCACAAGTAATGACATTAAATAATGAAGAAAAAGAAGTTAATCTAATGGATGGAAATGAAGCTAATTTGCCGGATGTTAATGAAGACTCTGGAGAACAGTCATCAGCAGTGGTTGTGGCGGATGACGAGGAAAGGCTTACCAATGATGTGAATACTCTGGAGACTAACCAAACAGTTATTACTGATAATGTTGGAGAGGCTGAGGCAGTGGTGGTTGAGGGCCAGCAAAGTGATGATCAAACAGTTGAGAGTAATACCAATGATGACAATAAAGTGGATGTTAATAGTAATGAAGAGACAACCAGTGATGAGACAATTGGTGTTGAGATAAGCAAACAAAATGATAATCAGACGGTAGATGGTAATGAAGAAACGATGCCCACAATGGCAGCAACGATTCCCGAAGAGTCTAATTTAGTTTCAGATAACAAACAAGATATAAATGAAGCTAACGATACAAATGAAGATAATAGTGCGGACCAACTGCCACAAAGTGATACTAAAGAGCTGCCATCAGAGTCTCGCAAGTCGTCGGTGTCGAGCACTGGATCTAAACGTTTAACCAAAAGTTTATCCCAACAGTCGGTCACTGAAAATAAGAGGAGACTATCCAGAAGTGAATCCCAAGAATCTAAGACAAGTCAGTCGGACTCAAAGCCTGGGTCCCGACGCTCATCAACGACTGGTTCCCGTCCGGGCACTCAAAAGCGTAGGCCATCGAGTGGTGCCGACGGCTCGTCAGTCGTAAGACAAGCATCGATTGCCGAGACAACCGATGCTCCACAAGAAGTGGCCGAACAGATAACAGAACAAGTGCTGAACGAGTCTTTGGATCAAATAAAACAAATTGAATCGACTGGTGGTGACGACACTCAACCACAACAACAAACAGATAATCAAATTAATAACGAAGTGATTGATGACAGCGAAGGGCCAGTAGATGAAGGAGTGGACGACAACACGTCTGGCGCTGTTGTGGTCGTCGATGATAAAGAACAGGCCGTCGAAGACAATAAACAACAAATAGATTTGACGACAAAAACAACAGAAATGAGTGATAATAATGTGGATGAAAATGACGGAACCGTTGAGTCTGTATCGACCGGTGCTGACAACGACAGCGCAGACAATGTTAATAATGAGACAATCAATCAAAACGATAGCCAACAACAAGAAGTGGCTGTCGATGAGAGTGTTGTGACGCAAACCAGTGATGAACTGGATGTGAAAGACAAGGATAATAATAATAATGAGGAAAAGACTAATGAAATCAATAAGAAAAGTGACACCAATGAAGACAATGATGTAGACAACCAAGTGGTGGTCGAGTCTAATGAACTACCGATCGATAATAGCCCTATAATTAATGATACAAACTCTGGTAACACTCAAGTAGTCAACGATCACAACAATAATATCAATACCAGTAGTGATGATAATAGCGGTAATGAAGTGTCAAAAGTAGCTAAACAACGGCAGGGCTCGGACAATAGTGGCGACCGTTTATCGGCCAATTCTGGCCAAATATTTGACCGATCGTTTAGCCGCCAGAGCACTGTTAGCGCTATTAACCCACAATCAGGTAAAGTCTTAATATAATAAATTAGTTTAAATGTTAAATGTATATTTTAATTATGTTTGTATTTATAGTTTAAGTGCTAATAGTGTATATTATTATATGAAATGTCCTTGCTGTTTTAAATGACTGCACCCGCTATTCTCACATCACTTTATATGTAATATTAATTGTATGGCAAAACTCTGGCACTACAACAGTATCCTATGCTATCCAATGCTTAACATGTATTTGATGTTCAAAAACACTGAATATTCTGTTATATGTATTATTGATTGCAATGATTACAGACTTTTTTTTGTTGTAAACTATTTGCACATCACTTAGAGTTTTTTTTCATTATTAAACTATTAAATGTATTGCTATTTATTTTATGAACACTAATTTAATTATTAAATTATATTTAATTATTTTGTTTTAATAAATTTTTAAAGATAGTTTTTACTAATAAATTTTTATCAATTAAATAAATATGTGTGGATTAATTGTTCAATTGATTTATTTCCAAACTTAATGGCAGATATAAGATGTGATAATAAACTTAATTTAAAATAAACTAATTTTGTAATTTTATAAAACTAATTATTTATGAATAGATTTTAAATATAATGAGTAAAATAGATAATTAATTTTTTTTAATATATTTAAACGTTAACCAGATTATTAATAAAATGAGTTTATCTTGCAAATTTAGATAAAAGTATTATTATAATTTAATAAATTATAATATACATATTTTATAAGTTTTATTTTCATATCCAACAGGAATTTTACTAAAATTTGTTAAATATTTTGAAAAAATTTGGTTTAATATTAAGGATTATATTGATTTAATCATAAAATTTAATTATTTACACTAAATAATGAAAATATTTTAATATAAATATATTTAATATATTTTAAATATATAGAAATTTATATATTTATTCAATATTAAATTATAAGTGGCAATGAATTATAATTTATAAGTTATTTTCATAATTAAATATAAATTTAAACGTTAGTAAATTTAGTTTTACAAATAATTTTTTAATTTATTTAAAGAGCTGCACATCTAATCACATTATAAAGCACTTACACTACACTTTTGAATGATATATAAATGGACTGCAAATTATTGTCCCAAAAATATTAGTGATAATTAATATCCAAACCCTAAACCATCAACCAATTCACATAACAAATAGATGGTCTGAACGACTTGATTGAAAAATGGCTCAAAGATGCGGATCTATTACGGCTGGAGCACGTGGTGATCGCTGGACAGGGCGACCGACTAATTGGCAAAAAATCAGCCAACAGTCAGGTGCAAGACTTTCTAGATCTGGTACCAACTTATATGAATAAAATCCGTGCCGTTCACGACACCGTCATCCGCGGTAATGTCAACGAAGTCAAGCAAGTGTTGACTCGTAAACGGTTTGCGTTAAGTCGTGACCATTTGGGCGCCAGTCCACTACATTTGGCTGTACTTCACGCTCATTGGGATGTCATGGTCTACATTATCACACAATTTCCCGAAACTATTAACGGTCCCGATAATGTAGGTCACCATTCAATCTCTTATTTAAAATCAATTAAAATTTGTAGCAAAAAAAATTATAAATATAATAATTTTTATATAAAACTTGTAATGAATAGGAAGGGAGGACTCCATTACACTACTCGGCGGTCATGTCGGACGACCAGAAATTATTTTATAAGCGTTTGTGTGAATCAAAAGCCGATCCGTCCGTCAAAGATAAAGTACTAATAAAGTTATTTTTATTTTTTAAAATATATTTATAATATTAAATTTAAATTGATTAAATTTAATTAAATTTATAATCAATAGAGTGGACACAGCGCTGAATACTATCTATCAAATCCAGGATATCTCACAATTAGACAACTCTTGGAAAACTATATGCCGGCCGACGATCACCGGCGGTATAACAACGCCGCCGAAGTCTGGCGCCGGCCGCCCACCGCCGACATTGAGTCCCGTTAGTTATGGTTTCATTATTTATACTTATTATTAGCATTAGTTTTATTAAATCATTACTTATTATTAATTATATTATTATTTACTATATTATTATTCTGTATTGTGTTAACAGGTTTGTAATTTTTTACCCAATTGTCTAAAATTACCTAGTCTAAAAAAGTAGCTAGTTAAATTTTATTTAATCAACTTTATAGATTTAAATGTGATTTTAAAATACAATTTTATAAAATGTATTTATTTTATGTTGTTATATTAAATGTATCAAGTACATTTCTATATGTTTAACTAAGTTTTTAAATATATAACTTGATTTAAATTATGAAACATTAAATTAAGGCTAAATTTCAAACTAAATTTATTGCTAAACTACTGAACACTAACTAACCGATGACAACAAACATCAATCACAGGTCTGACACCAACACCCGATGACTCGGACTCATCCATGATATCCAACGTAAACCATAAGCACGAAGTGGACGCCGAAGTGCATGTAGACGCCGATTCACGTTTGGACAAAATCAAGTCATACAGCCGTTCACTACAGTCATCGCTAAGCAATAGGACTCAAACGGATGAGCCATACGATGAGGAAGACAACGAAGAAGTTGATGACAACTTCGAGACGCTGTCCAATGAATACCGAAAGGGTTTACGAGACGAGAAAGAAAGACTTCAACAACATTTTGATCGGCAAATGTCCACTTCGGAGGCCATTAGTTCAATGTCGGGACGTGTGGTCGACGCCATTCAAGACGCTCAGCCACCGATGGACGCCAATATCATCACCAATGGTGAGAACAGCTCCGGATATGATCTGACAGAGATTAAGGATGAAAATGGACAGACAGTCCTTCACCAATTGGCTGCTAAACCACACCAGAGATCCGGTCTTTAAGATTATTTTATCACTATTTTATTAGTTTCTTATAAAATATAGTTTATATATAAATATAATAACTATTTTTAATTCATATTTAATTATTAGCATAACTATAATTATTGTTATTATTATTAATGCATTTATAATATATTTAATGTTTAATTTTCTTAATACTTAATAAATGTTATATTTAATTATAATTAACGTTTAAATTTATATATCAAATTACTTATAATATATTTAATTACTTGTAACTATTTTATAACTATTGCCAACATTATATTTATTTATTTTTTAATTTTATTATATTTTCATTATTTTCTAATTTATAAACTAAATTAAAATTTATTTATTTTAAAAATTTAATTATAATTTAAAATTTAAGTTAAATTTAATTTAGTATTAGATAATAGAGATTATAACTTATATAGAAATTTTATTTTTTTGGGTCAAAAAATATAATAATAATTGTATTATTCAATGGATTTGTGGCACAAAAAACAACTTTTTCATCCAAACAAATGTGTAATAATATAATGAAATAGTATTTTACAAAATGTTAAGTCAAGCCGAATATCTAATACCCGAAAGAGATGCCAAATATCGGACAATACGTGATATAACAGTAGAAAATGGTATCAAAGATAACCTCCAAGTTGTGGATCAATATATTTTAGACTCGTTTACCAAACAAAACAAGACTTTATGCCGTACTTTGGCTCTCGAAGGCTATAACAATCTACTGACTGTTGTCGACGCCGATGGACACGATGTGATCGCTACACTCAAGAGGTTTAACAGGATATCAATGCAAGACTTTGTCCAAGACTTGGCTCAGTTTCAAGTAATTACTTTAAGTTTTATTTAAAACTTTTGTTTGAAACAAAAAGTTTAATGAAATTTTTTTTTAATTTTAAAATTTTTAAAAATAAACTAATGTTTTACGAATTGGTCAGAAAAATCGGGACGAATTGCACACATTTATAAGACACGGTTACGTGGAAGGAGTGGCCACTTTAGCCTTTACCGATCCCGACCTGATTATAGCCAAGAGTGAAAGGGGTCGACACGCCCTTCACTTATCCGTTTTGTTTGCAAATCTTGATATAATCAACACATTAATAGAGGCCAACCCTAAGGCCGTCAATTCACCCGATAATGTAAAATACCCTCACAACTATCAAAACTTTTATAGATTATAATTTTGTGACCATTTTTCCCGTACAGTTGGGCCGAACGCCACTCCATTACGCGATGGCCAGTAGTCTAGTCGAAGAAATTGGCCGTATTTTGATCAGAGCTGGCGCTAACCGGGCGCTCAGAGATGTGGTCAGTATTTTAGTTGATTGTGATATTAATTAACTAATTTATGATTATTTTTTAAATGCTATTGTCTTTGATGGACAGCGTATGCGAACTCCAAGTTATTATTTTGTATACAAACAAGACATCCGGGATATCAAAGAAGAAGAAAGTTGTCTAACCATTTGATGGACATCCGGGATGACCGACACCCGTGAGGGGTCACACCGGCACAGGCAAAGGGACGGGTGACTCACCCCTAAAGAGTTGTAATAGCTTTCAATGTATATCTATAGTTTGCAAACTTGTATTTAAATTTTAAATAATAATTGTTTAACAAAAAAAACTTTATAATAATTTATGTGATGTTTTACTTGTAATGAAATGAAAAAACAAGTTATCACTAAAAGTGATAATCAAATGCTGTATATTTTAATTAACGCCTGTATTTTGAATGAAAGTCTCAAAACAAACATTTATTATAAAAATAATAACATAATGTATTTGTTTTGATGTTTAAAAAAAATGTTTAATTTATTTATCAAATATGTGAAACAAATCAAAATTAAATTAAAAGTTATACAAAAAGTTATTCAAACGCTTTCTGAACATAGGGTTCAATGGGATGTGCATTGATTTGAATGGGAAAACTCATTGTCAATGCTATAACTCTATAGAGAGGTTTGTAACCAATTATAATACCAAATATTATAAAGTAATTTACATTTAGACTTACTTAATGGTTTGATTAAATTAATTGGTTTTATTAAATTAATTTAAAACATTTGAATACTGACTTAAAAAATAAAAACCAATTACCGATACTTAGGCTGGCGTGACGCCAGTGGCGTCTATTGTTTGCACGGTTAGTATACACTACAAACAAGCCCTCAATAGATGGCGGTCTATGTCTGGTTAACAAAGCTATTCATAATACAGTCAACACTCATTATAAGTTTACCACAAAAATTAGTAAAAATGGTTTATCAACTATAATTATTAGGGTTTATTAATCAAATTTAATTAATTTAATAATTAATTTATAATTAGTTTATAAAATTAAAACATAATTATAAATAAATAAATTTTTCTATGAAATAAAAGTGTTGTATATTATAACGAGTATATAGTGTAGTGAATGTATGAATGCATTGCAAACGAGACGTGAGTTTTGTGTTTTGAAAATCCAATCAATTGTTTGTTTCATTCAATTGTTTACTGGTTTTCATTGATTGTCTCGTCATTTAAGTGGACAACCAATTGATCACCGATTGATATCACATCAACACATCCATCCATTCATTGTTCATCAAATCAATGGACACAACATCGCCGACCACAGCCACGGCCAACGGGTCCGTCGCTACAAATGGCGAATCGGAGGTCAACGGAGGCGCCGGCGGTACGGGAGTGACGGCCGGCGGCAGCGGTGGATCGACTGCAGCGATGGAACAGTTCTTGATATTAGCCAAGACTTGCAAAGGACTGTCGGCCGTCGAACTGATCCGACAGGTGTTAGAGTCGCCGCACATCTATGTCTTCGGCGAGTTCTTAGACTTACCGAACATTAAAGACTTGGCCAACAATGTTGACCACCGGCCGTATCACGAGTTGTTACTACTGTTCGCTTACGGCACTTACCGAGAGTATTTGGCCCAAAACGCTGCCCAACAACTGCCGGCGTTGACCGACGCTATGGCCACAAAACTACGGCAATTAACGATCGTCTCGTTGGCCACTAAACGCAAACACATTCCCTATGAAGTACTACTCGAAGAACTAGACGTTAAGACAATGCGCGAACTCGAAGACATCATCATTGATGTCATTTACGCCAATGTAGTGACCGGTAAAATGGATCAATCAAACGCTCGGCTAGAGATCGAGCAAACTATTGGCCGCGATATCCGTCGCGATGACCTGCAGACTGTGGCCAACATATTGAACGAGTGGTGCCGTAATTGCGATAATGTTTTGCGTAATATTGAACAACAGATCCAATCGGCAAACCATATGAAAGAGGAGTCACACAAACACCGGGTGAACGTTGAACAACAGGTTAACGCCATTAAGAAGACCATCAAAACCACTCAAGACATGGACGACTCGATGGTTACCGATTGTGTCAACTCTTCGCCCAGAGATCCACGCGATACCAACTTTGAGAAGATGAAGAGGAATGCCATTAAAGGCAAAGGTCTGCGCGGGTCGGGCGCCAAGTTCTGGAAGCGCGACAATTGATGGTCAGTGGCCGTCACTGACACTAACCACTCATTTGTGTGTTTTATTATTTTGTAATTAAATATCGGATTTAATTTATAATACAATTTAAAATTTAAATAAAAAATATATAATTAATTTTTCAAATGTATGGCCAACTCTTGAGATCTAATCTCTTCTCTTGGCTTTCGATCTCTTTTTCATTGGTTTGCTGACCAGTGATCCGCCGAACTCACTGACCCTCATCTCGGTAGGCATTGGTTTGGACCGTTTATGGCTCGGTTGGCCACTACCCGTGCCATCAGTTTCTTCCACATCGATATCAACGCCATCCGCACCGCCCGTCCGATCAAAGTTACGCTTCATTTTCTTGTTATACATATTGTATTTGTATTGCAAATCAATGGACTGTTGTTTCAATCGGAACCCGAAAGCGCCCAACGCTTTAGGCGACTCTTGAAGTGCAAAACTTTTGGCCAAATGTCCCAAATGTAGTGATTTGAATGGCAACGCATCGGTGACCGCCTTTGGATATGTGGCGTACGCCCGGATGTACGACAAATATGCTCTCTTAGCCAATGCCATCAGGTCTTCATCGCGAGTGAGAGCGGTCTCGTACGTTGTCTGTAGTTCTGTGGCGTATTCCTCTTCGGTAAACACCTGACGATTGAACTTCAAAAACATCAATGTTTTCAAACATTGTTTTAATAAGATTTCCGTTATATTTATATTCAAATCTTTTTGCATTAACTCCAAGAACTTTGTTTCGGTGGTCAACACAAACTGTACTGAGTTTCCAACTTTTCCGATGCGAGCCGTACGGCCCACTCGATGGACAAAGTCTTCGGGTGTGGGAGCGCACGTAAATTGTACGATCCAATCCACTTGCGGTAAATCCAGACCACGTGCGGCCACATCCGTACACAATAGTACACCCGCTCGGGCGCTACGGAACTCTGTAAACACTTGTCGTCTCTTATTTTGATCCATATTTCCGTGCAATTGATACAAATTGATGGGCTTTTGATCACTTTTGGTCAACAAATTGTTGAATACATTATTGAATAATATAAAGTGAAAGTCGATGATGTCTTGACTGGACATAAACACCAATACTTTGGACTCATGTACTGAACATTTATCCATCAAAAGTGCTGATAAAGTAATTAACCGAAGTTTTGGCGCAACTATTATATAATGATGTGTCAACTGCTCGGGTAATACATATTCACACAGATTCTGGTCACTCGAATCGCCGCTAATGTCAATCACTTGTGGATTAGTTAGACTCATTCCGGCCAAGCGTTCGACACCCGACGATAGTGTGGCCGATAGTAATACAGTTTGTGGTCGTTTGGGACATACATTGTAGAGATGATCCATCACTTTCTTGACCGCATCTTCGAAGCCCTGTTCCAGGAGTCGGTCGGCTTCGTCGATGACAAACCACTTGACACTCGCGAGCCTTAGATTACCGGTACTCTGCATGTGGTCCAGTAGACGGCCGGGAGTAGTGACCAAAATATTGATACCTTTTCTGATGCGAGACTTTTCAGACTTTTTTTTCTCACCGCCGCACAGATAGCCAGTGACCACACGTTTGAACGATTGACACAAAACACCAAAGTTTTCGTAACATTGAAGGGCCAGTTCACGGGTCGGCACAATCACCAGCGCGTAAATGCCGTCCGAACGAGTGATCGGCGGTTGTAATGCTTGCAAGTCTTGCATTATCGGTACGGCAAAGGCTAATGTTTTTCCCGAACCGGTCATAGATTTGATGAGCGCATCCGAGCCCGACATCAACACAGGTATAGAGTGCTGTTGAACGGCAGTTGTCTCCTCGATGGACAACCTATCGCTCAGACATTTAACAAGATATGGATGTAATGACAACTCTGTGTACTTCTGAGATGTAAACATCGGTTCCGATCGACTTATGGCTTCAATTCTGACCACAAAATACAATTAAAATTGTTTAGTAAATCAAAGACCATTTGAAACAAACATTGATATGACATACATATGAATTGGTGGCACATCTTGAGCTGAGCCGTCAAAAAGTCTTGAATTGAGTTTAGCGTAACTAAAGCCACGATTGTCTCGCTGTTTGTCGTTTCTGAATGTCTTCGGTGGCCGTCTGTCCCTCCCGTCAAACCTTGCGTTGTCCGCCGGGCGACCGACAACGGCTGAAGATCTACCATCTCTTTCATGATTATTGTTATTATCATTCAATTTATTGTCAAAACTGTTGTCAATATGTTTTGTATTGACATTTTTCGGTGATTTTTTGGCCACTTTTCGGCCTTTAATTGAACTCTCATTTGAATGAAATATATTTAATATAAGATTTGAATCACTATTTGATGAATCCATGGCTTCAATTGTCATTGTCTTTGGCGTCCAATTAGTAAACAAAATAAATTTCAATACAATTTAATAAAACATTTTTTAAATCAATTTAAAAGTCAATTATATGTTAAACACGTGTTTTGTATTCAAAAACATTGGGTTTTGAAAAACAAATTGTTTAAAACCCTTCAAAGCGTACGTTAACTCAAATACTGTCCCCTCAAACATGTTTTTAATGGGGGTTTACTATAATATTACATTGTATTGCACAACATTTCACCCCTTTATTTGTTTGACATTATTTATGTCTGAAAACTCTATTGACACTTATACTGAAATGACAGACACGTGTCGGCCATTAAATCGATATTAAATTGCGATAAATTTTCAGATAAGACTCGAATGTCGGCCACACGTCTGGTCACTAATACTCTGGTTTTATGAAAAATAGTGATAAGAAAATACATTTCTATTGAATCGCTTGAAAAACATACGATTTGTATGTCATATGAAATTAATATATTACAGTGTTTTTAAAAGCCCAGCGATAGTACAGGTCATCGGGTTTGCGCCCGTCATTAGACTAGGCTTACCCGCAATTCCCGTTATAAACCCATGGTTTATGTAATAAATTTTGCATTTATAAATATTTTTATTTACTAAATATTAAATAAAATAGCCTAGCTAAGTAAATATAACTATCATTGATAGTAAAATCATAAATGCACTAAACTTTTTACACACATATAACTAGACAACAAAATATAAAAATCAATAATTGATTAATTATTAATTAAATATGTTTTTATGTTACAATCGATTCATACAATTATATAAAGTACCATTAGTTGTTGTTTATACCCTACACGAGCTCTCTACTTAATAAATATAAAATAAATATAAAAACAAATAAATCAATACTAAATATATTTCTTAAATATCTATATAATTCTTAATAAAAATTAATATAACTTTTAATTTATTTTCTAAATAAATAACATTGTACTTTAAATTTTAATATAAAACATTTGCATAATTAAAATAAACTGTACCTGATCATATTTACCAATTAAAAATAAATAGTATTATAGAATAAATCCGGAATTTCCGGAATGGGTTTGCAATGGGTTTGTGCGACCCATCCCTGGGAAACGAGGGTTGGGCTCACATCTAGTGGTATGGCTTAAGATGAACTCAAAGTGAAGCATACAATACATGTATTGATAAATGAATTAAACATTAAAACTGTGTTTTGAGTCAAATATATATTATTGTTGTTTGACTTCATTATCTCAAACTAATCGTTGGATCTAATGCTTTGGACATCGCTTTAGACAACACTTGGACACCGACTGCCGGTCGCCATCGCCGCCCACTAACACAACACTTGTTGGACACAAACAAAGTGACAACTCATTGATTGGTTTGATTGATAAGACGTCTGGTGGTGTCCAGTGGTTGCCGACGGATAATCATTGCAATTGTTATTATTTATTAATTACTTAATACTGAGAACCGATTGGTGACCATTGCTGAGCAAAATGTTTGGTTTAATACTGAATATGATTTGCGAGCGACTGTCGGACAAGAAGTTGATACGGCTATCACAGCACAAGTACTCGGCATCGGGAGCCACACTATTGGATCCATTGATGCAACGCTTCTGGAGATGGTTTGTCGAGAGAGTGGTGCCTCTTTGGTGGGCGCCTAACGCCATGACACTCGTAGGCCTGGCCTGCAATATAGTGACCGCTTGTATACTCGTTTACTATACTCCCGACGGCCGACAATCGGTTAGTAGGGATGACTGACGTGTGCGGCCATCAGTGATGATAATCCATGTGTTTGTTTGTTGTTATAGATACCCGCGTGGCCACTGTTGTTATGCGCGGTCGGCTTATTTGCTTACCAAACGCTGGACGCGTGTGACGGCAAACAGGCCCGACGGACAAAGACATCGTCGTGTTTGGGCGAACTCTTTGATCACGGCTGTGATGCCGTGTCCACCAGTATGTGTGATAGCATTGCATTGAATGTTGAGATAATAGTAATTAATTGTAATTGAATTGCAAACAGTATTTGTCTCGCTATCGGTATGTCTATCGGTACAGTTGGGTGAGTGCGTGGCCCTGATGTTAATCTTGCAAGTGATGGCAACGGCCCTGTTTTACATGGCTCACTGGCAGACCTATGTGACGGGTGAGTTAAAGTTTGCCAAATTTGACGTCACCGAAGCCCAGATGACCATCATTATCATCCAGACATTGTCCGCCATATTTGGCACATCATTCTGGACCTATGAGGTATGTGTTGACCCACTAAACCATTAAAACAATTAGCTGATCCAAAGATTAAGTATTGGACAAGTGTTTGATAAAAACAAAGTCAACATTCAATTTGAGTGGTTGTGGTGTTGTCTGTAGTTTTGTTATTTGAAATGATTATGAAATGAAAATAATATATTAAAATGTTGTGTCAATTGTGTCATCGATTTATTGGGACTTAAAGATAATGCCATCAATTGGTTTGGATCTAAGAGTTTTGGTGATGTTAATGACGGCATTCAACGCTATAGTGATAGGCAGTAGATATTTCAATGCAATCCTAACCAAAGGCGTCGGCAAGAATGGGTCATCCGTTGCCGTAAGTGTTGTTCACACAACTGATATACACCTGAGATATATTACATACACCTGTGCTCTCTATCTCCACCTACTCTTTGATTTACACGACAAAAACACATCAATTTGTTTAACTATTTTTAATCCCAAATGATTTCATATAAAAAATTACTGACTTTTCATATCATATATTATTTATTGTGTGATTAGTTAAGTGTGTTTTGCATGACTTTTAAACTCCGGTTGACTTGTGGTTTGAAAAACTATAACTATTTATTCATTTGATTTATAAATTGGTTTTTTTATATTTAATTTTATTTAATAAATACCGTTAACCGATGCTTATAATAATAGCTTATTATAAATGTATAGTTAAACACAAAAGTGACATAAAAGTAACTAATTTTAATAACTATTCAAATATAACGATTACTTATTAGAAATTAATTTATAAGTTAATTAGATAATAAGTGTATAATAAATAGTTTTGATAACAATTATGATAAGCATTGGTATATAACGGTATTAAAAAGTACCTTAATTTGCGGACTATAACTCGCGCGCGTAATATTAAGAATAAAGTAGGAATAATTGTGAAAATTACATATAAATGATATAATAGATATACATTCATATGCATAAGTTGCACGTTATATTGGGTAAATTAAGGTATAATGTAATGGTATATGGAAAGGTGATGTTAATCTAACTGTATTGCCTGCCATATTCCCTATTTTCAAACCAGATTCCATGGCTAATGCATGTCAAACTACAAATGATTCCTACATTTTTTTCCATTTGCAATGAATGTCTCATATTTTGCACTCAAGCAAAAATCATACTATCGGGAGGGGTCGGCAAAAACGGTTCAACTGTTGCCGTAAGTCTTTTTGTTTAAACTCCTAGTCTTTTGCATGTCTTTGATGTTCAATGTATTTGTCATTTTTTGTGTAAAACTACTATTTTAAACAATTTTTTTTAACTATTCTGCTAATTTTCTGCACAAAACACATACAATAATTAATTGATTTTAATTTTTCTTATGTATATGTGATTAACATTTGGTTTTTTGGATATATTTTTGGGTGTATTGTATATGAATATAAAGGATACGTCGATATTATCGCCATTTATACCGATATTCTTGTCGGTGGTCTCGGCGTTAACCATATTTTTCAAGTCACCGACGCCTGTATTCACTGAACACATCTGTCTCTATCTGATTACGTTTGGTTTAGTGACCGCTAAGATAACCAATAAATTGGTTGTAAGTATTCAATCAAAATGTGTTTAAATTTGATTAAATACCTAATGGTTTGATTGATTGGTCGGTTTGGTCTTAAAGGTGGCACAGATGAGCAAAAGCGAGATCACAAAACTGGATTCAGTTTTTATCGGACCATTACTTTTGTTTTTGAACCAATACTTCAATACGATTATTGATGAATACATTCTTCTATGGGTCGCTTTAGTGAGTATTTTGTTGTTTTGATTGTTAACTTAATTGGCAAATAAATATATAAATTAATTTAATTGTTTTGTTTTGCTATGAAAATAGGTTTATATATTACTAGACTTCTTGTACTATTCATACAGTACTTGTACCCAAATAGCCAATTATCTGAAGATTGGTGTCCTAACCATCCAATACCAGCGCCCGCCGTCACTGTCCACTCACTCGAGTCAGAGTTCTTTGCGGAATAACGGATCCGATAACTCGACAAATGGTAGGGAAAGCAGTCATAGCCGGCACCGGCCCTACAACTTAAGGCCTGACAAGCGCTAGAAATGCAGTAAAAAATGAAATAAAAATTTAAAAAAAACTAATAATAATTGTATAGTTAAAAAATGAATGACATATTAAATCTTATATAGAAATTATAGTCTATTATCTCTACTCATAACTGTTTTTTATTAATTTCACACAATTAATTCAATCATTTAATTGAATTTTTTAATTGTTGTTTTGATTGCAATCATTATAATTGAAATTTTTATTACCGATTATTTCCATAAACGACTTATTCATTGATGTTGTGGTGAATAATAGTCAGACATTATTGAGATGTAAAATATGGTTAAATATTTATATATTAAAAAAAGTCTTATATATTAATAAGCGATTCATTTATATTATAAAATAATTAACAAATATATTTTTACTCATTTGTTTAGGTTTTTATTAGATATATTTTGAAATTAATATATAATAAATTGTTTATTTTATTTTACTATTTGTTGGGAAACCTTTTTGAATTAAATGTTTAATTTGATTGCAATTTTTAATTGGAAAACAAAATATTATTAATAATATTTATATAGAAAATTGTGATTTTTAATTATTGATTATTAAATGTTTTAAAAAACAAACAAAAAATATATTTCCACATAAATTTGTAAAATATTTATTATTGTCTTTTGAATAATATATATATAACTATTGACTTAATTTTCTTAATTAAAAACAAAATTCTAATTATAATAATTTAATTATTATTATAAAAAACTAAATAATGAAATAATAAATCACATTTGATTCATAATAACTATTCAAATCAAAAAACCTATTTATAAAATTAAATTAAAACTTTTAATATTTTTAAAAGTCTTTTAATTTAAAACTTTTTTTGTTAGTATTTTTTGTTTGTGATGTGAATCCTAATGTGTTTTTCTCTAAAATCCTTTACCCTTTTTAGATGATAAACAACTCATGAAAAGCAGTCCTGAATTCACGTCATTGTTATTGGAGTCGGATATTGAAGACTATAATAATCAAGAATTGAATTGAATTTATGGTTTAATTTAATGATTAATTTTAGTTTGTTTTTTATAAGAGATTATTCATTATTTTTATAATTTGTAAATTATTATCAATGTAATCGTAATTCACTATTTAATATATATTTTTTTTAATTCACGCCAATTATGTCATTTGCCTACTAAAACACACTCCGGCTATACATTTGTAAAAAAATAAGTTATCAATCATTAGGTTTTTGAATGAGATATGAAAAGTTAAAAACAAATTTGTTTTTATAAACATTTTTCGGTAAAACATATTTGAAATTTTTAGTTTTTTTAAGTTTTAATATTTAATAACAATTTTGAAAAGTGAAGGGAAAATATTTTTGCCATAAATTGAATATCTATTGTACTGTATCTGTGATAATATCATAAATGCCTGTCTTATTAGCGCTTAATTATAATTTTGAAAAAATTATTAATTAAATATTTAATTAATTAGTTTTATATGTTTTTTAAAGTATTAATTATATGAGCTTTTAATTATTGATTTTTATTAATTATTATTTAATTAATTAATATTTAAATGAGTCATTTATTTTGTCATTTAATACATTAATAAATATTTGTCTATTGAATGAATCCAATCGTATAAATCGGGATATTTTTAACTTAATTTTTATGCAATTATTCATTAAATAAATATAAAACATATTTAAATTATTATTTTTTGTGTTAAATGTTTGGTTAACTAACTAAAAGTATTTTTTTAAAAGTGACATGGCTAACATTAAAGTGAACCGTATATATATAATTTATTATATGATAGCATTTTTTATTGGTATATACTTTACTTGTTATGTACTGTCGGGTCACTGGATCAGCCGTCCGGTTGACCACTATTGCGCCCCTCCCGTACCCGATATGCCTATCAAACACTGGAAACTATCTGCGATACCATTTTGGGATCAGATACCCAAACGGTTAAACCGATGGCCAATTAGGCCAAACACTCAATCACATTGTCTTCAGTATGATTATGTGAACAAATCAAGTGATAGTTTGCAAATCAATTACTCTACCGATCATATTATTGAGTGTAGCAATGGCTGGTACTTTGCCGATCATAAAATATCAATTATTTACCAGGTACATTTTACTAACACTCTTGGTTAACCTAAATACTGTTCAATTGTCCAATTTTTTTGTCAACTGTCGGGTTTTATTGCTTATTTTGACAAAACACGATCCCATAAGGCTAATGTAAAAAGTGGTCAGTTTTTATCAACTGACCCTTTTTATCACCTATTTTGTGGGACAAAAAACGGGTAATTGACTGTATTAGCAAATTAAAACTAAATTTTTTAAAACTAAAAAACAAATTTTAAAATATAGTTACATTTGATATGCGATCGAGAATGGATACTGGAAGTGCTACCACTGGTATCCAGTCTTGGATTTGCGATATCAACCATCGGTTTATATTTTGAAAGCTATTTATTAATCATATTTTCATCGGTGGCCGCAATGATGGTCACAAATCTAGTCATTTGTTTTATTTACGATACATTCATATTCTTGTCGATGCGGTTCCTGTCTACGGTGTTCTTCGGCGCCAACTTTTACATAACGATTGTCTTGTTATCTAAATTTAAAGCCAATGCCGACAATAGGTTTCATGAGATCATGTTTTTAAGTGGACTCATGGGCTCACTATTTGCCAAAGGTTTCAGTTTATTATTAATCTATTGGTTTAAGGATTGGAAAATTGCCCACATTTTGACCACTTTCTCTATCATACCCTTACTATTCTTAGGGTATAAACCTATTCATATTACAAACTTTATAACTTTTAATTAAAACTTTTAATTAATTATTTAGATTTATATTATTTAAACTACATCTGGAAGAGTATGAAAATATTAATTTTGTTGAAAATCTTGAATTTAATTTTCAAATGCGAGACCCAATTATGTTTGGCATTAATATCGGCGCCCGGAGTCAAGTGATTCTGTAAATTATTGTTAAAAATATATAACTTTTATAAATACTTAATAAATAATTTATATATTTTTTATATCAATTAGTCTATTGATAGCATCGATAGTTTATTTTACTGAAGACTATTCAACGCATTTAAAGCTTGAAAAACATCGTCACTCATTTGATCCAACATTTATTTTAGTACAAACAGTCAATTGTGTGATGATATTCTTCAGCAAACGCCGATTATCATTAAGATTTACACTTTTAATATCGTTTGCCTTTATTTTTCTAAGCACTACTTGTTTCACATATTCAGGTCTCTATAACCACTAAACCAATCAATCAATCAATTAGTAAATAATTATATTTTTAAAAAATTTCAAAAACTTTATTTTAGGTATATTTTCATTCAAATACCGGGGTATTATTCGGACAATTCTTGATTATTTGAATAAAATTGGTATATCTATAGCCTTTTACTCCAATTTATATTGTTTTAACGATTGTCTTCATAAACGCAATATTGGATTCAATTTATTGATAATTAATTTGGTTGTCATGTCCTATGGATTATCGCCTATTATATTCAAATTAGTATAACATTTTTAATTACAATTTTTATAATTATAATAATTGTATTCAAAATTCAAATTAAATTCATTCAGAATAGGATAGCCTTTTGGATGCCAAACATGTTTAGATCGGTGGCATCACTGGTGGCCCTAATTATACTAATCATTGATAGTTGCAAAGCCTACCGACGGTTAAACACATCAAATGAAACTCAAGATATGGGCAAACAAATAGTCTTTTCCCGGTACAACTCAAACGATGACCAAGTTCATATTGTTAATGACAATAATTTCTAATTTTCTAATACTATTTGTAATTAATTTATACGAATATACATTGTATTATATTATAAACTATTAAAATTATTAACAAATAGTAGTATAGTATAAACTTTAAATATGTTCCTGATCAATTTTATATAACGTTAGAAATAAATTTTTTCAAAACAAATATTGTTATGAAATATGAATTGTAAAAATTGTAAATACCAAACTAGTTTATAGTTGTTTAAATTGATAATTAATTATTAAAACAAACAAATAGTTTTATATAATGGCATGAACTTTGCATAAGTATTGCCCTAAAAAATAGCAAAAATATTTTTCAAATTCATTGTCAAGTATTCATGACATGAATAATAACTCTTTAATGCGAAATGTTTTGGCAATTAATAGCTTATAAACTATAAGTTATTGTGTTTTTCAAAATAAATAGTTAGTGATTTAAATTGTTGGCAACTCTATCAAAACATAAAACTGCTAAATTGCCAATTTATGGCATATATTCTGGCAATTTGTAAATATTCTGAAGTAAAATATTTTAACACTTAATAGTTTAGTTATTTATTTATAATAATTTAATTAAAAATTATAATTTATAACCAAATACAAATTAAATTAATTATACTTATTAATAAACAATAAACTCATCAAGATTATCAAGTCTAATTTTAAATAATTGTATATTATTTGATCAATGGTTTT
>JAQIWK010000067.1:0-27693 GCA_034695265.1 Dissorhina ornata | reverse complement strand
ATCACTTTAAATGCACTTGAAATATATGTGCCTGCCTTTGGCAGCATAGGAGTTTTAAGCGCCGCACGCTGTACATACGATCAGTAAATATATTCATTATTATAAACTTTACAATTATTGTCATTATTAACAACAAAATAAAACAAAATATTAACTTTGATTTCTTTGATATCATATATTTTAAAACATTATCATTAAAATTATTTACAAAATATAGGCAAACGTTTGAAAATAATAAAAACCAATTTAAGATGTCATGCATTCTTGACGACCAGTGTCTGCATCGCTATCACTATCTGTGTCTTCACTTTCTTCTGTTTCGTTGCTATTGTTTGCTATAATTGTTTTCAACAAATCATTAGAAATTAAATTATTTATAACACATTTGCCATTAAATGGCGAAATATTAAACCATTTCTGCGGCGTCGAGAACTGCGCCTCATATGTCTGATTATCTCGTAAAGCATAGCGGCGTCCATCGCACCGTCCACTCTGTCAAAGCCATCGCCCAGCCGTTCAAGTCTTCGTTGAGTTCGTTGTCTTTCTTTAATGTTAGCACAGATGCGCTATAATTTCATTTATAGTTTTAATTAACACCACAACTCACATCACACTTTCAATCTATCTTTTAAACCTGTTTTATGCCTTTCATTGTTTGCGGCCATTCGTTAGCCGATGGCACCCACACCTTCACATCATCGTCCAGACCTGATGTGGCCATAATTGGCGCCGTCGGGTGGGGTTCAATGCAATTCACCTGAAAATGCAATTAACAAATCATTTAAATCTTTCAAATAGATATAAATGTAATCATATCTTACAACTCCATTCTCGTCGGCATAGAGAGACATAACAATGTGCTGCGACTGTGAGTCCCATCCGTAAACATACCTATAAAACAATCACTAATTAATATCAAATAATGGCAAATTACACGCATAGCACGCCATACCCATCATCACTGCCACTAACAATATACTGGTCACCAAACCAGGCACAACCCTTAACAGTAGCGTTATTTCGATGTCCCCTAAACCGGGTCTCATGTGAACCAGTTTTGGTATCAAAAGTATACACATCTTCATCATTATAAGTGGCCAACAATTTATCTCCCGTCGGATTAAACTGACAACAAGTCACCGAATGTTTGCTTTGTTTTAACTTTTCGGGACAATAACTTATGACCGGATACGGTGTTACGGTCGCCTCATTAGTTGGCTTTAAGTTAATACAAAAAGCAAAATAATTAATTTATTTAAAAAAGTTTTTTCAAAAGTATTCAAAAATGTGTTTTTACAAGAAATCTTCGGTCATAGAGGCGAATGAATGGATCCCTTCCGGACACTATGAACTGCAACGGATTGAACACCATATTTGAATGGACCGAATATAGCGGTACTTTCTGTTGACTGGCATTCCTTGAAAAATAATACAATACATTGGCTTTAATTCATAATCAATGCTAACTTCATTCAAATTACTCATAAATTATTGATTAAAATTAAAATTTCTTTTTTTTTGCCAAATATTTCTCTTTTGTCAACGAAATGATTGAAAAAAATTTATACAAAAAAAATCAAATTAATGCCAAATAAAAAAAAGAGGAATTTTCAAAATCTATTATATTTAAAGTTTTAAATCTATAGACAAAACAGGTTTATATTGCATTTGAAAACATACTAAAATAGATTTTCTTCAAAACAACATTTTTAATAAAATATTTGCTAAAAATAGATCTCATTTTTTGGGAT
This sequence comes from Dissorhina ornata, assembly GCA_034695265.1. Classification (NCBI taxonomy): domain Eukaryota; kingdom Metazoa; phylum Arthropoda; class Arachnida; order Sarcoptiformes; family Oppiidae; genus Dissorhina; species Dissorhina ornata. Next base: position 25,942 of record JAQIWK010000067.1, on the reverse strand, counting down.
TATTTAATATTTTGAGATTATTTTTAATACAATACATGTCTCACGCAATTACTAACACACAATGCAGTAGTGCTTACATGAAGTCCATAATTAAGGCTAATTTAATACGGATTCATATAAATTACACTTTAAATGCAATACAATTACTATAACATTTTCATTTAATACATTATCATTGCATTAGCATATCTCGTGACATATTCAGCCCAGCCTTACATATACACCCGTTTCCTTTTTAAAGATACTTCAAGTGACCACTAATTAATGGCTTCAAAATTAATTACATTAAAACTCAATGCATTTGTTTTTTAATTTGCAAATTGAGTGTATAATTGAATACAATTAACGCAAACTATAGTTAAATTATAATGAAATTATAAAAAAGTAATTACTTGACAGTTAGAAGTTTGGTTGGTTTGTCAGTTCTGAGATCAATCTCAAAGACCACACTATCTTCACCGCAACTTAATATAACTTGTGGTGCAGTGAGTGTCAGCTTATGTGCGGCGCCCTTATGTTGAGCTAATTTGTTGGACACAATGGTGCCTGTGTTGCGGTGAACGTTGCATATCCTGACCTGACCATCGCGAGCGCAGGTCACTATATGGTGCTGATCGGCGCACCACCGACATTGAAACACGTTAGACGTATGACCTATTGGTTAATATACAACATATTTACATTGATATTCAAAGTGGCATTTAATTAATGCCTAACCGGAATGGTATTTATAAAGTAGTTGTGACTTTTGCCAGTCCCATACGGCCACTCGTAAGTCATCACTGCCTGATATGAGTCGATCGCCAGAGTTATTAAAATTCAAACAATTGACACAACCTTTCAATGCAAACATTAATTAATATATCAATAAATAGACCAATAAGTCTGATGGGTTGGCCACAGTGTCTATACCCGTGTGCTCTTCAAATTTGGCCATTAATTCAAGTCTTTGAAAGAAATACAATGAATTGTAAGCATATCTGCGAAACGCTTGCGATTCCCATGAATTTATTGGACGGCTTTTTCCCGGCGGCTATCAATAGGACAACACAAACAACACATTAATATATGACTAAATAGTTATATCAATAGTAATACCAAGAGTTTGCCGTATTCTCGTTGTTGTAGTTGTTGTAATGAATGCCATCTAATTGATGGATACGATGTGTTGGGCGTCGGATCAAAACTTAACAGATTGTCCTAACAATTGCATCAATCAATTAGTCGTTACCATTCAATGACAATCACTGGTAATCATCAGTAAATACCTCTTCGCTATCGTCGTTGTCATCAAATGTCAAAAACTTGTCGTTTGAATCGCTAGACTCATCATTATTGTCATTCAATTCATTGTTTGATTGATCCATGTCTTGGTCTGCGGTCCCGCTTTGTCCCGCAGTGTCATCACTCGATTGGACATCATTGGCATCACCCGCGGCGTTAGCATCTGTTGCTTCACTATCAACCTTATCATTACCATCTGTATTGGGATCAGTTGGGCACCCGATGGCCGTCTCTTTGTGGCCATTCAATTGATTGCCATTTAAGCCATTGTCTGTGTCATCCGGATTGCCATCAGTGGTAGCGCTGTTGACAGCCCCTGTCGAGTCTGTATTGGTGTCCATCGCAGCGATTGGCTATCAATGGATGATACAAACCATTGGATCAAATGAAAGACCAAATGTTTGTTTGTTTACAAATCAATCGCTTTAAACATTAAAGTCATTCAAACACTCATTCAATGGTTGAATGCATTGAAGGGATCGTCAATTCATTGCAATCATTCACTCATTTTTAAAACTTATTTAAAGTTTGTTTAACTAATTGTTTTGTTAATTAATAATTATATAATATTTATAATTATTTATGATTTATTATACAAATAACAAGTAAATTATTTTATTTATAGAAAATGTTTTAAAAATTAATTTTCAATGAAATAATCAAAACTTATGATGATTTGTATGGACAGAATCGACAGAATATTCTGTTAAATATAAATACAATTAAAAGAAAAAATTTTTAATTAAAAGTAAAAATTTATTTATTAATATATTTTGAAAATTAATTTCTTTTTAAAAATAATAAATATACAATAAAATCAAATAAAAATGCAAATAATTATAATGAGATTATAAATGCAAACGTAACGGCATTTTAAAGGCAATGACCACTAAATCTGTGGGAAATATATATCCAAAAGTCACTTGAAGTGCAAAACAAACACTCAGATGATGGCAATCAATGTCCAGCAAACATAATCATATATGTATTTATAAATTTATAATTAATATAATCAATCAATTAACTATTAAGCATTGTTTTGTCGTAAACAAGTTGATCCAAAGTATATGTGAATTATTGCAAAAATACTATCATTTATATCACAATTGACACATCAGTTCGTATAAAGAAGATAATGTTGTTGACCACTAGTTGACCACTTTAAATAAGGTCTATTTGAAATGGTAATTAAAAAATTAATTTATACTAATTTGTTTGTAATACTATTGCCATTAGTATATATTATGAATATTTGTTAAGACATACACACAAATCACTTTAAAGATCAGCTTTGTTGGTGAAAGTGATTTGTGCGTATTCTGTGCCCGAGGTATTGCCTCCACCATTGGTCTTGTGTTGGCGCTGTTGGGCCTGAGGTTTGGTTGATTTGGCGGATGGCTTAGTGTCGGCTTTTGCGAAGTCTAAGTTGGCGTAAACTAACTCATGATTCTCGCCCTTCGCCTACAACATTACCACACAATTAAAACATTTATATTAATATACCGTTCAATTAAAAAAACAAAAGCCATACAGAATTGGCATTTATACACCAAAACAGAGACTCACTTTTCCGGGCTCTTTATCGGTATCTGATTTGATGGGAGCTATAAGTAAAGTGGAAAAGAGAATTAAGTGAGAAAAATATATAAAAAACATTTTGAGATTTACAATACATTACAATAAAATATTTAATTAAATATAAGCAAAGATTATAAGAGAAATATATGAAACAAGAAAACCTCACATGAAGAAGTCATGCAAATAGTGATAGTGTTTTGAATAGTTTTTTAAGTAATATATCGCAGTCTCAACATCGCTGTGTCAATAGTATTGTCAAATCGATTGCATATTGAGATATATAGGGAAAGAAAAGTATTTAAAAAATAACAATTAAAATTGTGATCTGACTTTTAATGATTAATAATTTATTTCATTTTTTTATAAAGTAATATTTGGAAAAATACAAATTTAATGAATTATTTAACAAATGATTTGATTCGCATTTATAGGATTTAATTATTTCTCCAAATATTATTATTTTAATTAATTATTATTACTTTAATATATCGGTATAAAAAACGGATGATTGGGTGAACAAAACGACCACATAATAAATTATCGTATTATTAATTCAAATATAAAAACTACTAAAAACTAATAATATTAAGTAATATTTTTTTGTTTTACTGAGCAATCAATTAATTAAATTCAAAATAACATTAATTTAAGTAAAAACTACAAAAAGATGTTTGATTTTCTTCGGGGAATAGCTTTTGAATTAACTTTTTTTGAGATATTCTTTGGAAATGAGACGAAAAAAATCTTCAACTTTTAAACTCTTGTTGTTCTATACCTCGAGCTTCGGCTTTACTTTCGTCGTCGGCCTTCTCTTTGGCCAGTTTTCGGCGTTTGATTACTAACATCGTTACCAAAGTCAACGCCAACAACATTATCAGTACTATTAATCCAATTGTTATCATTATAGCCGCTGAGATAGGAGAGCTCACCTAAATTAACCAAACAATTAGTTAATACAACAGACTTTCAAATCTTATTCAATATAAACTTACTTTTAATTTGATAATACTTTCAGCGAAACCAATATTGTTTTCGACATGAAGTGTATACTCTCTTTGATCACTAATATCTGTGTTGACAATTGACAGAATGGCCCGAAAACATGTCGGCTTAACCCACGAGCCGTGTTTGTCAATGGGAATCAATTGTCGTGCCTTATGTCGCAACGACTTTGAGATATTGTTTTCGGGAATCAATTTCTCTGAATTACCCGAACCATCATTTCTATGAAAACAATAATCCAATTATAAATAAATATAAAACAAAACAATTATTATTTACTTGACATCCACTCTAATAGAGCCGTATTGCCAATAGACTTGAGTGGGTATAGGATCGCTGCAAAATATCTGCTCCACATCTGTATCGGTGCCTCTATAGCCATAGGAGGTGTCCTTTTTCTGAATGATCTCTGGTTTACCCTTAATATCGACCGTTATTTTAGCGCTTCTCACTATATTATCCTTATTTCTAATTGAATTGTGATTCAATGCTTCGCAATAATAATGGCCTAAAGTTTAAACAAAATATAATTAAAATACAATATTAACCAAACATATGTTGACAAACAATACCCTCGTCATGATAAGTGATGTTTTGAATCATTAATTTGCCCAAAAACTCGTCACCATTTGGTCGGTGTCTCACTTGTTCGGTAATGGGATTTATTTGATACCACATCACTTTGGGCTTAGGGTTACCCTCGTAATCGCAAAACAATTCAAGCGATTTACCCAAATCTACATTTTGTGAGGGCTCTGACGAGCGCTTTAATGCCGGCTCAACTGGATATTCAAAAAAAAAAAAATACAAAATCGTTAAAAATCATAGCAAATCACTCACAAACATGACATAACATACACAACACATCTAAAGTGAACTTTTCTTCGTTAGAAATGCCGAATTCATTGCGAGCGCTGCAGTCAAATGTCTGGCCATTCATGGCTTTGGTAACACCTTTAATGGTTACAGAATTGGTGCGGCGGTCCGTCGAGTATTGATAGTTATCGACTGTATTTTGTTTAAAAACAATAATTATTTCACATATAAATAAATAAAATAATTCAAGCGTTTAGTTGACACAATAAAGTCAGCGCAACCAACAGTACAATACCTGTTGTTTTCCACTCGGCATTAGTTATGGGATTGGAGTCGACGAGACACTGGACCGTCAAAGTGTTGCCTTCGTTTAAAGTATAGCTCTTCTGCGGAAGACTCACTTGCGGTGCGTCTGAGAAACGGGTTTTTTCGTGTCATTTAGTAATTATATATTCAATACAATAGTCATTATCATTGACTTACAGTTCACATTAACCACCGCTGAAACAGTTTGAGTTACTGTCGGATGGATTGATATGCAACTGATTGTTGAGTTGCGATGCATTCGTTTGAACATATAATTGATAACTGATGTCACTTTAGGCGAGTCCGATGTTATCGTATCGATATTGGCTTTCGACTATTGAACAGATTCAACAATAATTCACATTAAAAGTCAATTTAAACATCAGTTTAATTTACTTTTACTAACATTTATGGTCACATTTTCGCCATCGAGATACCACTCGATACGAGGCGCTGGATTGCCGTTTTGGGACACGCATTCAATTTCATTATTACGGTCAGCGTTTACTCTCACGTCTTGATTTGTACTCTTTAACATATTTTAAAATTACAATTACATTAACAAAATGTTAACTAAACACAATTATCAGCAATCATTTACCATATCCTTAATGGATGGAGGACTGGGCGCCACCAATACAACAACTTTGACATTTTCTGAAGTAAGTCCCAAATCGCCGATATATGAGGGAGGGACCTGACATTGCCAATCACCCTCGTCTTGTTTGGGATCCAAATCACTTATACGTATCGAACAATCGCCTTAATGTCAATTACAATAAACAAATTAATAATTGTAAACAAATCAATGCAAATAAATCTAAATATCAAATAAAAATATACCATTTGATGGCTTTCTGGCAAATTGATATTTGTTAGTTATAGGACTAATGCCCTGATTGTTCTTGATCCAAAGACATTCGCCCGCTAATTCTCGTACTGTACAGGGAATGTCCAAACTTTGACCTTTTATTCAAAGAAAAACAAATATAAGATAAAATGCTTGTATTTCGGCAAACAATATGTTGACATTAAGACTATATAAATATCCCATACCTTTGAGCCGCTGATAAACGCCTTCCGGACGCCTCTCGAACCGTTGTGTGGCTATCGATATAAATATAAACATATTTTGATTAACTTTTCGGTTAATTTAAACATTATTTTTCAGAAATAAATCTTTCAAATAAAGTCATTTCCAAATAGACATCATTTGGACTAAACATTTGAATGCATTGAAGGAGAAACTCATTTCAAACGACAGACACAATAGAGATATATAATGACTGACTAAACAGCGTATGACAAGAGAAATAATGAGATCAAACAAATCCTAATTCAACGCTAAATTCAATTTCTCTACCAAACAAACCTCATATCAACCAAAAAAGTAATATTTCGTCCAAAAAATGCTTGAAATAACAATTAGAGTAAATCCTAACCATTTGTTAGCATTATATTCAACGCAAACAAACAAATAACAACTATATATCGCCGATAATAATAAGATTGAGTAAAAAACAAGTAAATAATACTTTTATATACAAAAAAAAGTAATACAAAAATTATTTTCCATCATTAGATTGAATGTCAATATAATTACGGAAAACTTTGGGTCAAATGATTCACAAAACAAGCAAATTCAAGACAAAAGCAAATCGTTTAATATTTTTACAAAAATAAATTATTATAAAAAACAGAGAAATTTGTTACAAAGTATTTATTGTATTTATATTTCATTATATAAGCGACAATTCATTAAAAAAAAAGCAATTAATTAATTATTGTTTGGATCGATAGGCAGACACACAGAGTATTATACATAATATGTTTAAATGTCATAAGAATTACAAACTAAAAAACATTATAACAAAGTAATGAATGCACGGAAACCGCATGTAAATTGACTTCAAATATATTTCTCTAAACAATTGCTAATATATTTCAAAAAAAATAAAATTACTTCAAAAAACAGTTGTTAAATGCTTTTAAGGCATCAGTTATTTTAAAGTCAAATTAAAATTAACGGAACAAAAAATTACTTATTAACGAAATATAATACCATTTTTAAAGCAAAAACTATAATTACAAACAAATCAAATACACAAATATATTGCTGGAGAGGTTTTTAAAAAAGTTTGAAATGAACTCTAACTGAAATACATTGCATTTTCAATAATATAAATTATATATATTATATAATGCATAATAAGTCCGTACAATAAATGTCTTGTGTGTAGGTTTGCCATTGCATTCAGTATTTCAATTCAAGCGTTTCCTAACCAGTGATTCACTTTATTTATATAATAAATATTATAAATTCAAAATTAAATATTTATATTTCTAAAGAATTAAAATATGAATTAAATTTTAGGATAAAAATTATATAATGCCTCTAAAAATAGCGTTATTTTAATTGATTAAAACTGGATATTTGATATTTCATACACAGTATATGGTATTTCGCATTATATTTGTTGGCCAACAAACTTATGATAAATACCAAAATGCATACTAAATTCATATGCAAAAAAGTGTGTCCAAAACTAATCAAATAAAGCATTAAAGCGTTAAATCATTTATTATTTCAAAACACTATGTCTTCAAAGAGTTTGTGGGAAGAAATTTAACGTATTGTGAAAAATACAATCAATAATGAAAAGCCAAAAAATTTGATTTAAAAAATTGAATAAAAGCCCAAAACAGATAAATATCGTGCAAAATAATATATACTACACAATATACATATACCAAATATATTCAACATTTTATTAAATTTTGGGCAAAAAAGTGTTAAAATTAGAAAATACTAGACATTCGTGATCAACGAATTGAGGCCTTGATTTTCTGGTCAATACATTGTTGGCCAACAAAAACAAAGTGCATTCAAATTGCATTCAATAAATGAAATATAAATATAAACATAAAATACTATTTGAATTATTTACGGACTAATAAAAAAGTAGTATAAGTCTTACTGAACTTCAAATAAATAAATAAATATTAAAGTCCTAAATACAGACACAGAACTTGAAAAGTGAGTTAAAAATGCATTTATTATTATTATTGTGTTTAAAAATAATAAAACCAAAAATGTAATCAAAATAAATACAGTGTTTTTTGAAACCTCTTTTTTTTAACTGTTAGGCCAAACAATAAAACACTGATATTTATGACTACTTTAGCCGACTACCTACTAATAAATTGAAAACATATAATATTATTATATTTAGGATACAAAATATAATTAGATTAGACAGTGATGTAGACATACATTGATTCAAATGCTAGTTTCTATTTGATTGACACTATAAGTCTTCATACAAATTCAATTTACACCCAATTATATCAACAGGTTTTGCATTTGTGAGCTATAAATATATCAAATCTTATTTCAATTGATATAAAAATACATTTAATGGTTAATCAGTTATTAAGTTTAGAGTTTATAAAACTTTTTTATAACTCATTTAAATGTAAATCAATTGAAACCAAACCATGCATTCACTTGAAGACAACTCATGTCAATGACTACTACTCACCAAAAAATATAACATCGCTTTCAACAAAATGTCAGATTATGTCGAAAATGTTATTTTAAGTTTCAATTATAAATCACTTTTTGAAAGTTATAAACAAATTAAAGTTTTGAAAAAAACTTACTTCCAGTTCATATCATAATTTAACTAATTTGTTATAATACCTAACAAACCCAACAACTTAAGGCAATTAATTGCAATTTAACCACAATATTAAAGACACTAATTAGACATTTAAACGCTTGACCACATAATAGACTTTAAAAAACAGTCACACAATGACAATACACAATACAATTTGCATTCAAATACAAAGCAAATATCTGACAAGAAATTAGTTTAATTGTGTTTAACATAAAAGTTTACAAAACAAGAAATAAAATGTTTTATCGGATTTAGAAATATATATACTTAACTGAAAAGACAACAAAATGTTTAGGGATGCGATAAATTACTACCATTTCATGTGAAATAAAATATATTTAAATTGTAAACTACTAGACAATTGACTGACAAGCATATGGTTACACAAAACTGATAAACAAATCTCTTTAAAAAATGCATATTATTGTTGAGATTTTATGATAAAACATGAAAAAAGTCATAACTGTATATCAATTTACTGTTTGTCTCTAAATTTTCAAAAAAATTTTGCATAAAAATAATAAAATATTCAACGATTAATACATAAGAGCTCCAGATAACCATGATATCCATCAAAACTACATAAAAACCCTAAAATTATAAATAAAACCAAATCGACGAGTGGGTCATCGATAAGCTTCTTCATACAAATGCAAAAAACATTTTGTATTTTAAATTCAATTCAAAAAAAATTTTTTATTAAAATCAAAATATTATATTCAAACTAATGACAAGAATGGGATAAAATTAAAAACTAATGTCTAATTAGTTTCAATACAATTGATTATAGGACTGGTATTACAAGAGCGCCAAAAAAGCACAGCCTAATGTGCGCTCCAATAAGTTTTACTCAACAAAAAAAACTTTTGCAACAAAAACAGGAAACAATTTTAATGTTTGTTTTTAAAATCAGTTTTTAGTGTAATTGTTTGTTCATCCAAATTATTCAAAATTCAATAAAAATAAAAGTTATAATAAAATTAAACTTAAATTTAATGTTCAAATTCGTGTTAATTGTCGTCACTTTACTAAACAGACTGTTAGTTAATACAGTAGAAGGAGTCGACTATTAGTCCAACACTTTATTAATCGTAGGATAAAAACGGATTCTTTGCAAATGAGACAACTCTTCCGGTTTGTAATATTCAGTGAATACTACTCACAAATATTTATACCTAAAAAAAACTTATAAACAATTGTTGATTCAAAAAAAAAATTATATTTCAATTCAAATCAAATAACTATATTTGTATAAAATGTAAACTTCTATCTAAATTTAAAAGTAAAACATCTAATGAATAGCCATTGGATGTTTAATAACTACTTGTAGTATAAGGTAAGAAAATATATATTATTAAAAAGTATGTCATGAAATAGTTATTTAGCTCTAAAACTCAATACATTTTCAAAGTAAAATTATTTTTTTATTTATACTATAATTTTTCATATCACGAACGGATCAAATCTAAAGCTTTTTTAATGCCGTAATATTGTTATTAAAGACAATTTTAAAAGCAAAAAAATAATATATATATTTAAATTAAAGGTATTTAAGCATAAGTTAGGCTCAAAACGCAAACAACTATTTTTAGTTCAATATATCATCGATTAAAGCCGTAATCGTATTCAATAGCCTTCAATGGCATTGCATTTGAATTCAATTCAATTCCAGTTTTGAAATACAATTAGAAATGCTATTCATTTAGTGATTCATAAAAATTTTTGTTTACATTTATATTGAATTACATAAAAACACTACAAAAAAATAATTTATACATAAAAACTATTTGTTGTTTAAATACTATGAAAAATAATTTCATGACTCATACGGAGTGATGTATAGCTATGTAAGAAATATGAGCCAAAAAATTTGTTTTCAATTAACATGTAATCCTATATTGAAATGTGTTATGAAATTCAATTCAATTATAATCAACAATTGTTTATCCTATTTAATCGCATTACAAGTAATTCACGACTAATTTGTTAGCAAAAGTGAAATCAACATTTAAAAGCTAATATCATATTTGAATTACAATTTCAAACAAAAAATAAAATAAATAAATACATTAACTGACATCAAAATACATAACTAAATGAATGTCTGCCCACGACTTGTGCTTACATTTTGTGAATTATCTGCAAAATGTTTGTTAAATAGGAAACAGATATGAATATTATGTTTGAAGATTGCGTGAGAAAAGCCATAATACACTACAAGTCTATGCATTAAATTAAAAGTATATTTCTCTTTTGAAAGACAAGTTTGAGTTGCTTTACATAATTGTACGCTAAATTTTGCTAAAAACAAGTTTTTTTGTGCTGAACTTATACATACTGTTTGGCATTCAATTGAGAATTTAATTATAATTATATAAAATATAATAATCAAGAATAGGGACTCATATTACTAAATGCAATACATTTTGTTTAAACACATGTCAATGTATGGACTGTTTATATGATGACAGTGACTGAGGAAGTGCTGACAAAACACAATAGACATCCGTTTTGTGCATCGACTCCAGTGACGGATATTTATAATCGCATCGATTGTCACCAAATCAACGGCTATTCAAACGCTTAATATATATTGTGATTACGATTCGTTGGCCCAACACTTACCACAAACATCTATACCATACCATACCATACCATAGACATCATCATCGATACAGACATCGCCCCCAATGCTTACCATTCATTTCAATTCAATAACAATTCAATTGAAAACAATCCAAATGAAGAGACCAATGAAATAATGACAATAAAAATAAGTTCACTATTTGTATGTGAATTCATTGACAGAGAAAGTCATTTAACATTTAATTTCATATTTTTCTCTAACAAAACACATTAGTTTCAAAATAAAAGACTATTAAATATAATAAACTTATTTACAAAAACCCATAACACATCTCGCAATACATATATAATAATAATTCATTTAAATCCATTACAATGTCCTCAAAAAACAGACAATTTAATTGAAATTTCGTGAAATTTCTATATTAAATATTAAAACATATTTAGCATTAATTTTGTGCTACTTTTTTCATTACATACTTTTGCCTTAAGATCTTTTGCTTCTTTACTTTAAAATATTAATTTTCATATCAAAAAAGATTATTTCACAAAAATAAATATCTCCTATTATTATACACATGCCTTTAATTAGAGACAAATTAAAACAACTAAAAATATTAAAGCAATTATCAAATATTAAAAATATAAATTCATAAATAGATTCATAAAAATTTTTGATCACTTATTGATAGTAACGGTTGAGCCGTTAGTTTGCTAATTGCAAACCAGATCTCATAGGGAAACACGTTTCACAACACAACCACCGACTTTGTATTGTGTCGACAGTTTTCAGTTACCATTCAAATATACATTTATAATACTTTTTAATACATAAAATATTTTACATTTTTATAAATAGGCGTTTGTTTAACAAAAAAAAACTTTAAAATTTAATTTGTAAATGAATATTCAAAATATTTGACATCAATTCCTAATTGAAGTTCATTTTTAATCACTTTTTCAACGGATTAAAGCCGTTAACAACGTTATTGTCTATTAGTTTTGCCGCTTAACTTATATTTTGTATCAAATATTTATTTTTAATTTATATTTTTTTTGTTATCTTTTCAAAAAAAAGTGATGGAAAATATAAGATGAAAATAAATGTTTCAAAAAATATGATTAAAAACTAAAACTATATATCAAAACAATTAATAAGATTTGTTAGTAAATGGGTTGTTGTGCTCTGGCTTTCAGAAAAGGTGCAAAAAACTACAAAAAATAATTTACAAATAATAATAAGACAACAAAACAACTCATAAGAAGATATAAATCAAATGTTGTCTCAAAAATGAATGATTGAATTGTTTGAAACAATTCAACGATAATTAGATTTTTTTTCACTCAAAACAGATCTTAACTTTGAACTACTTTTTTGAGACAAACTTTTCAATTCAATTATGAATACAATATACAACCAAATGAAGGCATCAAATCATGTATTAAACTCTCTTAAAAACCATATTGTATTCAAAATAAAATTAAACAAATAAAACATTTAAAAGTTCATTCATAATACAAACAAATGGCTCGTAATGTATATAATTTGCATTCATATCAAACTCTTAATGCAATTTTAATTGTATTCACTAATCAATGCAATTAATCAATAAATTTAATCTATAAATGCTTTTTCATATTGTATTGTATTTTGCTTTTTAGTCCTACAATACAAACACTTGTTTCCCAATTCAAGTCCACTTCATAGGCAAACATATTGAGGACATTATTATTATTATTTGTCTATTCAATTGAATTGTAAACTAATTTAATTAAACTTAAAAATAAACTCATTTAGTATTTAAATACAAGTTTCGTGTCAAATAATTAGCTGCACACACAAAAAGTGACACAAAAAATATATCAATTAAATATAAAGTTATATAAAAAGTATATTAAAAAAAGTTTTAAAACTTAAGTTTGTTTTTGTTATCACAAAAGCAATTATTGGACAAAATATTTGTGTAAAACAAATGTCAATGAAATACAAAAGTCTATACATAACGTGTTTTGTCCAATAATATCAACTAAAAAATTCAAATTTAATTCAAAAAAATTGCAAATTTTTTTTCTCGTTATAAAAGCCATCAAAAAATACTATTATATAATAAGTCTAATAAGAAATTTAACAGTTTTTGTTAAATATTTAGTGGTTTTGTATATTTATTTTGCAAAAACACATTTGCATTCAAAAGTTTAATGCAATGTTTAAGAAAAAAAAGTTTTTTCAACTAAAGAAATACAAAAAGTTTTTATATTTTATAATAACTTTAAAGGTATTGAAGCAAAATAGCGGTTCAACAGTTAAATGGGTCACTAAATTGTGTTTAAATATTAAATAACATTAATTTGTTTTAAGTTTGGCTCAACACATATACTACTAGTTGTCTGTCATATATTAAAAATATATTAATAAATAAATATTTAAAACTAATCATTCATTGATTTCTCATTAATTACATTTAAAAAAAACTAATTATAAATTATAATATAATATAAAATTAATAATATCTTTATTTTATTTTTCATTACTTTTTTTTGTCACTTAAATAATAATAAGCATTGAATTCAATGTCAATACAAAACGGCTTAAAACAGTTATGAGACAAACGGCTCATTCAATTCATACCATTATTTAATTATAAACTTCAATACAAAGTACTGTTAAGTCAGTCATTAATTTTTTATATTTCAAAAACAATTTATTATTATTTATTTCATTGAATATCTCATATCATTGAAACTTATACTTAAATCTTAAGACTTTTCTTAAGTCTTTTCAAAACAATTTATAAAAACAAATAATGAAATAAATGTTTTGTTATTTCAATTAAAATTGAATTATAAAAAATACTTTGATATTATATTTCAAATAATAAATATATTTATAATTTAATTTTCATTACAAACCTTGAGTTGTGTTAACAATGATTGTGAATATTAATAAAAGTGACCAAAAGTTAGTCAAAACAACATAACAATGGTTTGGATTGCAATTCAATGACAACATGTTGTGGTTGTTGTAGTAGTTGTCGGCACTTCTTATTCCTCAACTATCTTCTTGTGTCCAGTCTTTTAAGACAATGTATTCAATGTATTGTTAACCAAATAGTGGTCCCAAATGGTTGTGACAAACTTGTGATCAACAGTTGGATTCAATTCAAAAACAACACAACAAAACAAATGAGATTTTTGTGGAGATTTTTTGGTCCAAAAAGATATTTGTAAATCAATTGTAAATCAAAATGAGATTTGAAGGCAAAAATATAATGAGTTTTTTTGTTGGGTTTGTTAAGTAAATGATAAAAAATAATCACTGATTTAAGTATCAAATAATAAATGCAATGAATAATTAAAATAAACAAATGAGTGGTCAATGATAATCACATTTTGTGTGGCCAGTAGTGTCCATAGGATATCATTATTACAATACAAATACAATCACATTATGGCTGACATGAGAGCAAACCAAACAAAACACTAATTATTTGAAAAATAACTTCAAATGAATAGCCATTGAGAGGACAGACTTCAACTCAATTCAGTGTATGTTGTGTTGTGTAGTGCTATTCAAATGGATATCCCAACTGTCAAAATGGTTTAAAACTCAGTGCTTGGGCTAACCCTATAGGATAATAGCCGTTCAAACACATGCCAACGTCACCAATGCTTTAACATATACCGGTGCTGTTGCGCATGCGTTGACCATTTTAAACACCAGTCAACGGCATCCCATCCAACGCTTCACCGCCTTTCAGACTGTAGCGGACTCTACCGTTTCAGACATGACTTATAAGTTGTAGTTTTTATATTTAATTTCATCCTTAAATTTCATCCAAACATTTAATTTAATTTAACTATAAAAACTAATAACAATTTTACGTTTACTTCATAAATTTAATAAACTTTTAATTTAATAAACAAATAAATTTGAATTAAAATTACTAGTTTTATAGAAAACCAATTTGTTTAACCATAAACTGTACCTGTTAATTGCTTTAATTATATAAAATCTTAACAAATTTAAAACACTTTTAAATTCAATTTCATAACTAATTTCATTTATTAATACTTTGTTTCAATTATTTTTTTTTGTATTTGTATTTTGTAACAATTGATAATATTTTTAATAACATTAAAACTAAAAACTTAAATACAATTTTTAATTAACATTTTATATAAATTATAATTTATTTAACAATTATGCCGGGAGTTTTAGTTTGCAATCAAATATATATATTTATAAATATAATTATTAACACAATATTAACATAAACTTTGAGTTAATTATTATTATTTTAAAATTACAAACAAAATAAACTGGCTAAAATTATGGCTAAAGTTAGTTTCAAATGTGACCAACATTTTTGCAACTCATATATAAAAAGCTAAACAATTAAAAATACTTTTCACAATTGGTTTCCAATTAAAATATGTGTTAATTATTAAAATCAAAAATAAAATATTATTTAAAAAAACAAAATTTGATTTAAAAGTTTTCCTAAACATTGATAAATTGATTTATGTTTAAAATATTTAAAATCAAAAACTTTGCCATAAAATAGTATAAATGATTTGTTAAATGTAATGAAAATATAAGTGTTTTCTTCTAATTGTCTTGTATTTGTCATCATTTTGTGTGTAAAATCTTTGAAATTAAAGTCACTTTTAATTAACATTACTTTTGTTAGTATTCGTTGCAATGGTTTTAATTATTTTTTATAGTAATTTCATTATTATTATTACGATTAATATAATTCGTATTAATCTGATGTTTGATATCGTATGAGGTGTTTGTTGTGACTAAACGAGTAGTGCTTAAAGTCTTGAGGAATAGTTTAGCGTATCGTTGGTTAGCCTATAGAAGAGTACGTAGGCGTCGGTGAGACGGGACGGGTTGAACGATTCGGTCACCTCTTTAACTCTCTCGTCATTAAAATGAAACCATTTGTTGTCGTATTGACAGTACGACGTGTAGTGACCACTACGTGATGAGTATCCGTGATGGCAGACACACGCGTACAGATGGTATGTCTTGCCGTCTATTGTGATGCTAGAGTTGACGCTTATGTCTTGACTCGACAACTTGTAGCCATCGTTTGCAAACTTTTTTAAATCTAAACAACAAATTGTTTAATTCAATCACAATTACAAAACACATTTAACTTCTAAACGTACGAAATATTAAGATTTGAGGCGAGCGTTGAATAGTTAGCCTCTTTGTAGACCTCCGGTGGTGTTTACAACGCGAACAATACTATAAAATTATATATTATTAAAACAAAAACTAATATTTCAATATATTTTTATAATCACTAACGGGTTGTTCGTCGTCATCGAGCACTTCTTGAGCAGTGAATTCTTCGACACATCTTTCGATATCATATCGAGTTCTGTAACCATTTATAATACAAATAAATATTAAACGCTTTATAAATATGTTTATGGCTTTAAGAAGACATACCTGTCTCTTGGCAGGGGTAGCGATAGATCCCAAAACGGATCCCAACAACTACTCGTGTTATTACAATGCGTACACTTTATGACAGATGAAAACTGACCCACAAATAAGTCAATGAGTCGCGAATCATCTATCGCTCCTTTATACTGATTCCAAGCCTCTTGTGATGTATTTGCTATTTGTATTAAACAATTCATTGTAATCAATATACTAATTATACAATTAAAATGTATGCAATTTAAACTAACGTTCAATTAGTTTAGCCTTTGGTCTCTTTTTAGCTTTGTTCACCTCATCGTGCAATCCATTGATAAGGTATCTCAAGAACTCTTGAGCGTCGTGTTGACTACAAAGTGACAAACAAATAAACAAATATATTAATAACTTGTCATAAATCAAACATAAAATTAACAAAATTCTTACTCATATCCTCTAAACTTTGGCTGATACTGAATAAACTGTGCTCTAAATGTTGACGGATTGACATAACCGTTCCTAACATTAGCCGCCATATCTTTGAAAAGTCTGGACAAACCTATTCCCAAAACATCATAATTTATAAATCAATTAAATTTTGTTCATAACTTTTTCATTCAAAATATAAATATCAAACCAGAAAAGAGTATTCCTCCTGAAGACTCGTAGCCACTGGTGATATAATCTCTGAGCTGTTTTGTGGCGTACAGAGCTTGGAGTACAGAATTCATGTAACATGTATTGCCTAAATTGGTTAGCCCGGCCACTGGTGTGGTGCATGTCTATAATATTTATTTATCAAATTAAACAATCCATTAGTGTCTAGACACAGGTAATACATTTATCGTAACAATTATATCTATATTTTAATGTAATATATTGTCAATAAATACATAGGTATATACAAAAATGTATATAAAATATTCATTTAAATTCTCATCAAATATTAAGCCCCACTTTATTATTGCTATCAAAAGGTAGATAATTATATAAATATTTTTATTTTTTATAATTTAATTGTATAAATATAATGTCAATAAAAACTTCCATTATATTATTATTATCGCTATAATTATGCACTGAATTTAATACTTTATTATATTATAATTATTGTAATAATAATAAATTAATAATTTTTATTTATATTTAGGTTTTAATGTTTGTGTGACACTATTGATAACAAACATTAAAACACTAACCAATTGACGTATAAAAAAGTATATATATTTTTTGCGTTAAAAAATCTTAAAATACTTTATTTATACTTTAAATTTAAAATAAAAATTAATAGTTTTGCAAAATATTGTGGTGTAAATAAAATACATATATACTAACAAAGTAGAGGCGCGTAGGCAAACATATTGCTGTAATCTCTTACAGTTATGACAAAAGTTGCCAAAAGTGGTTAAAATTACTTTGAAATGTTAAAGCGTTTGAAGTTAATTATAGCGAAAAGATCCTGTCGTAAGTTGTTGTGCAAAACTATACTACAACACTAGGAATCTGTATATAATAAACACTATTTGTGCCAAAAAATTATCATCTCTTATATGAGCTCATACTAGAGAGAAGGCTAGAGATAAAGTGAAACACAAAAGAAAATAAAAATATGGTCTCAATTGTGCAAAACCTTGAGTTCATATAACACATGAAAATAAAAGTCAAAACAAAAATAAGCTATTCTTGAAAATATTTAACTAATATGTATATTAAGAGATCAAATGTTTTTGAATTAAATTTAGTTCATAATAAGTCTAACTATTATTTACTATAAAATCTCTTATTTTGGTTGAAATTCTCCAATCATTTCTCATTTAAAAATTTGGGTCACTATTACATTACTTATATTATCAGCAAATAATTACAATAATTACTTGTTTTAAATATAGGGCATTACTGTATCCAAAATCAATTCATTTCTAATAATATAATTAATCACTATTTGATTGAATAAACTAATGTCTCTTCAGATAAAACACAAAAAAACATCATTCAATTCAACCATCAATTCAAGGATAAGATGTACTCTAATGCTAACCAAATGTTCAGTCAAACGAAGTTATTCTCTATTCAAAAAAAAAACTGCCTACTTTTTACATAAGTCTAAAATAGACGTCTTTTTTTAAAAAATATTTAAATAAAACTGCAAATTAACTAAATATTTAGATATTAAATTAATTTTCACATCAATTTAATTTAATTTGAAACGCAAACAAAGTAATTTAAAAATAAATAAACACTTTCATCTTATGTAACATTTGTGGGCTATATTTATACAATGTTTATATGGCATGTTTACCTTTTACGGTATATTTCAATATTATTTAAAATATTATTATCACCAAAATTAAGTAAGACCAAAATTAAGTATCTAGATATGTGCAAGATAGTTAAATAGTTACCTTGGAAGTGATGTCTGGTTCGGTATAGTCCAGACTGGATCGTCTTGGATTATAACGGGTTAATGTTACCGATGAGGGCGATGATGACAGGCCTGTATTTAACGATATTGGATGCGTTAATAACATTATTTACTAATACCTTAATCTAATGGCCAAACATTTTTTGTGTTGATGAGTTAAACTAACTAATGTTCACTACTTCTATCCATAATGTTTGGCAAATAATATAAGGAAAATAATACATGTATTTGACGTCTAATTTGCCCGAAAAAAAAACAATGGGAAAGTCATACCCAAATGATAGGCTCAAGTGAATGGATTTTCCTCAATTGCAACAGTCATTTGTCTACAATTTTTGGCTGTTTTTAGTATATTTCTCATTCAATTATATTAACACTAATTCCTATCCAAAAAAAACTTTTTATTATATCATTTAAAAAGTCTAATTATTTTAGGTATTGAATCCATTAAATATAAATAAATGTGAGATAATAACTCATAAAATATGTAATTATATTTCATAAATAGTGTTTACAATCTAATCTTAAATGACATTTTAACACTAAATTATTGTGACTTTTATTTTAAAAATTACTTTTAAAAAAGTAAATTCAATTCAAAAATTATATTTCATTTTAAAATTGGGATTTTGAGAGCAATTATATATATATTTATGGGTTTTATGAATAAATATATGTATTTTTAGCAAAACAGTAAATCATTGTTTGAAATATTATAAAACATTATGTGATTATAATTGAAATTGACCCTACTTAAATGTAATTAAATCAATGATGGCCAAATGACTAACCATATTATGTACACTAAATACCCAAGGTGAACACAATAGTATTATACAAATTGTATATTAAATATCCTGTTAAAAAGACTTGCATAACATTTAAGTTTACATTATTTAACACCAATTTTTTTTACGTTAAGTCACACAAAAATATTTGCATAAATTATTCAGTATTTTAAATGCAAATAACTCTCAATTTAATACAAACTATTAACTGTTAAACAATTGCATTTCTGATTATTAAATACATGTTTCAAACCAACAAAAAAAATTAAAATAATATTAAATTAACTAAAATGTATGTAAAGAATGTGTGTTTAAAACAACAAAAATCTCATTCAATATTCAAAATCAAATATATTTTTTTCCTATACATAAAACATATCAAACTTTTCCATTGTATTCAAAAATATAAACAATCGCTTAAATCAATTGTTTGCTAATATATATCATAAGTTTGTTTAAACCATTATATTTCCGATATTAAAATAAAAAACTTGTAATCGCATTGACATTAATGACACAATAAATTTATAAGAAAAATATTATCTTATGTTTTATATTTTACTACTTATTGTTTGCTTAATATATTTGTATATATTTTTGCTATACAAATATAATCTACATTTTTTTATTGAAAAAAATATTTATATCATTAATGTATCGATAAGTTTATATATCAAACAATAATATATATTACTATTACTATTAATTAGTGTAAAATCAAATCAAATGTATTACAAAACTTGTTATAAAAATATTATATATTTATTCAATTGCTATCCAAACTCGATATCACATAACCATAAATAGTTAAATAATTGCTACTTTACTTGATAACTATAATTATAAATCAATTAATGATTATAATTATCAAATATTTTATTATTTTTATATGTAAAACCATTACTTGTTTTTTAAATAAAAATATTTAACAGCCCTTTAGGGGCTAATGAATGAACACTAAATTCATCACAAAAAAAACATATATAAAACCATTTGATTGAATCAAATGATTGAAAATAAATGAATAAAATTAAAATCAATTAAAACAAATATAATTACCCGAAATGTGAGTCGAGTAACGATTGGAGTAATAGTTAGAGGTATTGGTGGATGAAATAGAGGGTGACTTATAGGAGGATAAACTGGTGGTCAAGTAGTTAGAGGGCCGGTATGTAGTGGTCAAGTCATAAGATGAGCGACTCTTTTGGCTTAGAGCTGACCCGCTGTAGGGTCTCAACGATGAATAGGTGGAAGAACCCGACGATCCATTGCGGGACAGCGATGACCCGGTCGATGATGGATAGCCCGATGAATAGTAAGTGGTGGTCGACAGCACTGGCATCTCTTCACACAACGGTTCCCTTCAATCCTAGGCTCAACTCTACAACAACTCAACCCAACCTTCACTCTGCCATTACAAGAGATGATACAAACAAAAACCAATCAATCAATTAATTTATATATATATTTATAGTCTAATTATTTCAATTAATATAATTAGTATTATATGGTTATATACATTGCATTACAATTATTTTAATTAACATTAATTATAATTAATAGACTTGTTATCAATTGATTTGAATCAATATACCAATCAATACATACCAGACATATAAAGTATATATATATATTATTTGAATGAATCAAATGGATGTCACTTTCAATGTTATTTGGATGAACATGATTCAAGTATGACCACAATCACCATGGTCATTCAGTTTGTTTCTATTTAATTTTAATTTCACTTTGAATTTCAAACACTTATTTGTATATTTTCAAACCAAATTAAGTAATGGTTTAGTCTTTAGTCAAATGACAATACAGTTACACAACACTTACACACTATTGCCATACAGTAGTAAATGTATGAGTAGTGCACTAATACAGTGTGTACTACAGTGTGTGTAGTGTTTATAACTGATACCCACTTTCTCTATGTCTATCTCTGTCTCTCTCTCTCTCTCTCACTGACAGTCAAGTGATGTGCCATTCAATTGAATGGATGTATGGATCGACGCATTGGTCTACTGTTAGTGTTATGCCGTCATTCGCATACCTCTATTGCAACATCAATGCTATGCCTCTCTCTCTCTCTCTCTCTCTCTCTCTCTCTCTCTTTCTGTGTCCACTTTACTGCCCTCTCGTGTGCTGAATGTCTACTCATTTTTAAAAAATTAATATTTAACTTGAAAGCAATATAAAATTGAATTGATTGATGAACTTGGTCAATTTGAGTTGTATATTATATACAAATGCATTATGTATATATCAATTATTTATCAGTATTATTAATGCTGCATTAATTACAAAATAATACATAAAGAGCTTGAGTGTTGAACTATTTCTTTTAAATGTTTTGGTAAAAATCTTTATTAAACATCTTATTGTTTGTATAGTTTGCCAGTTTGTATAGATTTATATATATATATATATTTATAGTTTATATTGGTTTAACTAATATCTTAAGTTGATTGACTAATAATAATATTTTAAATTAATTTTCTAGTTAAGTTTAAAATAGATTGTATAATTATTATACTATAATAAATAATTGAATGTAAATATAATTGGTTTCAATTGTACAAATGGGTTACATAATGGCATAATTAAAGTAAATGATAGTCGATAGAGTGCACTACAATTGCTGTTTGATTTATTGAATCAGTTTTACGGCAATATAGCAAACTTTTATCCAATGTTTGATTGCAATATAATCTCTTATACATTGAAATTCAATGTAATTTTATCACTAAATTTATTAATATATTATTTGTTGTATTTATTAAATTCAGTTTACTTGTTATATATACAAAAATGATTATAAATTTCATTATCAAAAATATTTTTAAAATTTATATTATTAATAATCTTAAATTATCAATGTAAATTATACTTGGAATTAAATTTATAATTACTCCTATTACATTTCTATTTTTTAAACATGATCAAACAAGTAAATTTAAGTAATTTTCTATATATTTAATGAATATATAAATTTGGTGATACTAAATTACAAAGTACCTAGATAATTACTTTTAGACCTTTCTTCTTTAAATTAAAATATTTAATACAATTTATGCCATAAATAATCTGTAAATTAATTATGATCCAAATTTTATTAATAAACTTATAAGTAATTTTAAATAATTATAATTTTTACAAATTAAATTATTTAAAAATTTTTTATAATATTTTATAAAAGGTATATAATTTTAAAGCAAAGTGTATTTAGCACTTTTGAAATGAAAAAACTTAATTCAACATAACACATTACTTGAAAAATACCTTGTTCATATATCCGATAGATCTATCTAGCCTTAAGAACTATGTCCTTAAAAAAGGCTAAATATGTATAAGTAGTTATGAAAGATGAATGTTATAACACTTTTTTATGCTAAACAAATGGCAACAATTTGATAGAGTGTTGTGCGCTGTATATGTGAAGTATAGTATAGGCTTTATCTATGGATTGCGATTTAGACGGTATAATAAGACAATAAACATTTATCACTTGCGATACCTTTTTGACAGTTATGTTATGGTATGCAGTGTTGTGTTGTTTAATGCATTGAATTTCATTCAATGTTTGGTGCGTTTAGAAAGAAGGAGAGAGAGAGAGAGAGAGAGAGAGAGCTCGGAAGGAGCACTTAGTCGTGGAAATCCGTTCCGACTATTCATTCGCCAAAAACCATGCGATAAGAGAGAGAGAAAGCAGTGAATGGCTATTATTATCGTCAAACTTCTTCAGCTTCTCTCTCTCTCTCTCTCTCTCTCTCTCCAACCATTACTAATACCATTGCTTTCCATTCGTTTCTCTACTTTTTTCACAACTTATTCTGCAGCAGATTTAAGAGTTAAGAGAAAATAGAGACACAAATACGTGACACAACACAAGCATCACTTGTTTACAGTGCATTAGCTCTCAAAATCATTTTATCGCCAAAATAATCATAAAAAATATCCAATAATTGAATAAAAATAACAATAATAATAATCAGTAAATAACTAACTTATAAACTGCGTCTAGAAGTATACAAAGAAAAAAAACAATATAAAAACAAAACTATTAAATATAAATGTTTCATTTCCTTCAAATTTGTAATACTCTATCAAATAATTTATAAAAATTAATTAATTATTTTTTTTTGTAAAAAATTAATTTCATAATTATATCTAATTTTATTTATATTATCTTTGAAGGACTGCAATGGGTTGAAAAATTTATGTCAAGTTTTGTTGAAAATTTTAAACTAAAAATTATATATTTTTCAAAATTGAATATAAATTTTTTTTATTATTATTATTTTAAATTTCATTTAATTTTCTACTTAAATGAACACAAAATTATTGCACATAACTTGAACTTAACCCAAATATTTCTGGCTATTTAATTATTGGTTTGCGTTTATAAAGTAAATCATATTATAATATAGTTTTTTTCCAACCATTAATAGGATTACGGGTTTAGAGTCTAAACCGTTGTCTTGAGTGACAATAAAAAATAAAAAACAAAATTATTTAAAACAAAATAATTACACCATTTCATCGGATGTGACCAAAAGGCATACAATTTACTTAATGTATTTAAAAAATAAACTAAAAAACACACTATAATAACCAATATTTATGTAAAATAATTATATTTTAATAACAACTTATGTAATACACAAAATAAATTTACATTTAATAACAATATATAATTTATCCAGACTTTATTTCTTTTAATAATTATAAAAAAAAGTGTTTAATTTAAAATATTTTGTAATTTATTTGGTTATATAATTGAAGTCAAACAAAAAAATTTATATTGAGCCCATAAAATATAACATTGAAGTCATTACTGTATACTATACAGTGTATAGTATAGTATATAATAGTTTATTATATAATAGTTAGAGTTAAACAAGTTTTTTATAATAAACTCTGTTTTCTAAGAATTGAATGAAAAGCCGTTTTTTCATGAATTTCATTAAATGATAGATCCGTTCGTTTATATATTCAATATTTTTTTTATAATTCAAAAGAGTTTTCTTTTATTTCAAAAAAAAGTAAAGTTAGTTATTAAAAACTTTATTAATAATAATTAAAATTAATTTTTATAGTTATTTATAAATTTAGATTAGTATTAAATTTAATAGGATATCATACTTTTACATATCAATAGTTTTAAAAAAATATAATTTATAATAATTTGTAAATAATTAAAGCATATTAAAAATGTATTAATTTATCGCTCATATCCTGTAATATATTGTATTTATTTGTTTTTTAAATAATTTAATTGTCATTTAATTGTAAAAGTATTTTTAGGAACATACTTTTATGAGTAATTATTTTATTTATAAATTATTTACAATAAATAAAATTATTATACACATGACTTAATATACAAAGCAAGTTTTAAAAAGTAAAATTTTTCATTATTAGTATTTCAAATTATACTTTATAATTTATAAATCTAATAAAACTAAATATAAAAATTTATATAAAAATTAAATAGATTTATAAAATTATTGTACAAAAAAGCTTTATAAAAAGGATGGTTAGTATAATAGCAAATCAAACAAAGCTAATAATGATTTAAATGACACAATATTTTCATAATAAATTTTAATGCATAATAGCGCGTAAGTCCTGTATTAAAGTTAAGTTCATTATTTTGTGGCCAAATCCATGTTATCCATGCCTTCAACCAGTGCTCGGTTTGATTTTGTCTTTTTATTGATTATATTGAGCGTGAAATGTATGGCTCATACAATAGGCCGTGTAAGGCATCAGCTCCCGACTGATGCGGCGTTTAATACCCAATTCAGGACAACAGTAGAGGCAATCTCTGGGGAATCAGTAATTTTCATTACTCTGGACTCCCGTCGCTTAAAGTAGCTATGCTTTCATCAAATGAATCAAAAGATCAACCGTTAGTTTATCAGCTTTTCTGATACTTTCATTATTTAGTTATTTATTGTTTGTGCTCTTCATTCAACTCTGTATTGTGTCACTCCTATAATGTTGTAATAATGAACGCTTTATATATACT
>JAQIWK010000066.1:0-27694 GCA_034695265.1 Dissorhina ornata | reverse complement strand
TTGTTGGCCTCTTTGCGACCACTTTATTAGTTATAGTGTTGTAGTGCGCGAGTGTGTAGTATGTGTGTGTGTATGAGCACAGGTATGTGAGATGGACGGTCAAGCACCTGCCTATGGGCACATGTGAACATTTTTTTGTGAACCAAAACTGGTCTTGATATGTTGCTCCGGGTGGACATTCCTGCGCTTGCATAACTTGATGACCTCTCATATTCCCAAACCTCTTATACTACAGTCCCGTCCGACCACTCATTGCAGAGCCCACAACAAGACTTGAAAAAATCTTTTAGACAGATATCACATATTTATACCGTATTTAGAGATTTGTTAGCGAAATGCATGCATTTGTGAGGTCATTGCAATACATCTTTGTTTTTGTTGTCAAAAAAATTGCACATTTCGTTTGCAAACATACAGAATATAATCAAATTATATTTAACTTTGAGTTTAAATAACAGTCAATGAGTGACCGACACATGGATTTTAGACAAGCAGTCAGTCTGTAAGTGGAGAGTATTTTGGTCTGAGATATGTAGTCATTAGTTGTAAGTCATATCACATGATAGGTTATGCCATAACGGAATCTCCGACTCAATGGTCTGCCGGTCGACGACCTTCAACAGTGTCCCTCTTATGCCAGACTTAGACCCTCATCCCTGCCCTGCCTAACACTCTACTATCCATTCCCCTCTCACTACACTTCCCCTAAAGCACAGTTCGGACCAAAACGTTAGGTTTAGGTCAGCAGACAGTTATTCCTATTTTTATGTATTATGTAAGTCATATAAAGCATAACACATAACGCATACACAACTTATTACTGAACTTTGCGTTTAAGTTTAGGAAATAGAAAAGGAGGCAAAAAAGAGGCCCAAAATGCACTTCTACTCAATTGCCGGTCATTCGCCTCTCTCTTACATCACTATACGCTGTCCGCCTGTTCTCTCTCTCTCTCTCTCTCTCTTCACCAAAGATCCTCTCATGGGAGCGACACAGAGAAAGAAATGGATGGAAAGGCCTATCAATGCCTTAACAGGGGATTCAGAGGGAAACTAGAGTTGTGTTAAAACTTAAAGGGAGAGAAAAGTTGAGTGAAAGGGAAATATTGTATTGCATTTGTGTTACGTGTTTCGTCTGCTTGTGTTTAGTTGTGTGGCGATTATGAGCACTGGTAGGCACTGGTAGCTCTAATATTGTACCCATTAATGGTATTGGCAATACTAGACCATACTATCTAAGTATGGCTAACACGATGAGCCGTGGAGAGAGAGGGTCTGTCTGATATAATGGTGTGGTCTATTAGGGCTCTGTCTGTGCTCTGGTATCTCAGGTAGTGATTGACCACAAAAACAGCAGAACATGAGAGAGAGTCGTGTGAATCGTTTATTCGTAACAAATTGAAGGCTCAAATGATGCCAAACTCAACGACCATAAAGTGAACTCCAAATATGTTATATATTTCTATTGACTACTGACTTATTTGAGACTTTAATGTGTTATAGCCTTACAACACATGCAATGCTTACAGTTATATAAAACGATATAAATATAACACAAAGTGGAGCAACGAATGGCTATATTATCTGACAAAACGTCAAAACGCCAACAAAAGCCAACTAATGTTATCACAGCATTGGGGGCACAGATAGCACACAGCAGTACTGGCACTAACAGTACGGCACTGGCAGAGACCATATGAGGCAAAGAAAGTGCTGGCAAAATGAACTTATTTTCTAAATGATTATACTTATGACCATTTCATTTGCATGAGTGCCATCAATATCGCTCTCTATGGCAACACAGACTACATTTAAGTGATAATATACACCGTTATTATGTATTTGACTGTTATTTCACTGCTGGCTCTCTTAGGCAGATAGTGCTGTTCCCCCTATCTATCTGACCCCCCATTTGCTTCTTGTCTTATTAGAAAGTCACGAATATATCCCTCGGGAATGAAATTTGCTTTTATTTTGTATATCAAATACTGTACATAACGTTATACCATTCATTTGATACATACATACATACATTATTGCATAACATTCACATACAGTTCCTTTAATGTCATACCATTCCAAGCCATTCACTGGTATTTTCAATGCAACCAAATATTCAGTCTTAAAGAAAGGAAAGCCTACCGCCAGACAAACTCAAGAATATTCAACTCTAAACACAAAACAAAAATTATTGCTTTTGAATGCGACAGTCAGTCAGAATATTTGGCTTTTTTCATAATATATTTATATTGTGTGCAAATGTCAGTCATTTTCATAGACGAGACATTCATATTAATTTTGTTTTTGGTAATAGTGATTAATATAATCATTATTTAACACATCATTAAATATCACTGAAATATTTGATAGACAGAGGAAATGGATTGTTGGGGTGTTTCGTATGGATAGAGAGTTGAGGTTAAAACACCAAAAAAATAAGTGAATAATGAAATGATTTTTGTGTCCTAATCTTCACCCGATAACCCACCCAATGAAACAATAGCCTTAATAGCCATATATGTTATATAATACCCAACGAGTAGGTGCTGGAAGAGTATAGTGTATATACTGTATGTAAAGTACAATACGTATGACTGGTATTGGGCGCCAATTTTGGGCATTTTTCAGATGTAATGCTAGTATTGCTGGTATTGGAGGCAATGTTTATATTTACGGCATTCACTCTTATCATGAGTTATGTTATCTCATCAGAAGGTACCCAAAAGTAAAGAGAAGTTGACTCAAGTCTCATAAGTTTTGTGCCAAAAGTGCATTCGGCACAGCATTCTGTTTGGCGGATGCCATCGCACTGTTAGCTAACATTTAGCGCATTCAATACTCACATAGCCATCAACTACCAGAGCTCTGTGCGTTTGCCAGTGCGAGCACTTTGTGTCTAAAAATAAATTTTAGGCTACTCTTCGCCAGTTAAGGTCAGGTCCGCTACAGACCAGCTAATTATAGACAATTCGCGAGATGCCTGTGCTCTCTGCCAGTTCAGTGCAGTACTGGTTGGGCGCTGTTTATTACTCTTCATTACATCTCTCTATTTGCTTATGTAATGCCTTTTGAGAGTTAAAGTCATTTCTGACAAAACACACGTGTATTGAGAATAGAGAACAGAGTTGAGATGAAATGAGATGAAAAGTTGGACCCACACCCACACCCAAACCTTATTGCACAACTCACTTGGCAACGTTGGCTACAATGCCAGCTTACCATTCATATCATCCATAGCATACCATACCATACCATTGAAGTCTTTTACTACAAGTTGATGAGCAATAATAAGCTATAAGCGAACGTTAATGCCTTAATGCCAGTGCTTTGCAATCACTATCAGTGCCTTCAATGAGAATTGCATTCTTGTCTCCCTTTTGGCCTTCTTTTGTCAAATGAAAGCACAGTCTATACCGACAGTCAGTTATATTCAGTTCCCTGTATTGACATTGCATTACATTATATGCCATTTGGGAATTGATTGCACCCAACCATCAATACAATGAGAAACTACTTCTCCTACCAGTGCTAATAATGTTTGACCAAAAAAACAATTCACACTATCGGTCCAATCCATTACCGCGATTCTTGTTTTTTGTTTAGCACATGTTTAGTCCATTTGTGATGTCATCTGTATATCAATTGCTATTAAATGCATACATGACTTATAGCGAGGCATTTATATAAACAAAATCGTGTATAACATAGAATTCAATTCTCACGATTAGTGTACTGGCTAATGGTACAATACTAGTATGTACAACTAGGGTAGCAAATGTTAGCTTTCATATAAAGTTATGCATTGGTTGGCATGGATTGTATAATGAAATGACCGATACCCTGATGCTATCGTGTTTTGGCCGCAAATGTTATTATTCAGTTGTTTTTCTGTCCCCTAATCACAGCTGCATTCATATCAGCACTAGTATTGAGCCAATTGTTGTGATGTTGTTATTTGGCATTAAAAATATTGTCAACTATTCTGTTATATTCCATATTCTTCACTGTTTTTAATGGTCAGAAAGATTGTAGAAATAGTTTTTGATTATCAATTGAATTGACACCAATTGATACGAATGAGTGATTATTTGTATTGTTATGTTAGGTATCATAAACAGAAGTGAATGGTTGTTATGGCAGTGCTCTTGACTGCAATGACTTGACGGCTTCACTGGTCATCCGGTTGACCCAAATTTTATACATTACATACACACCAGTCAGTTGGTCCGGTCCTTCACTTTATTCAATATCAATAACTTTGTAAACAACTTATGGTCAGTTGGAAGGACTTTACGTTTAACTTTTGCTAACCGCCTGTCCATTTTGCCACTGCCAATTGAACAGTCGGGTCCACTACTCTTACTACTGTTACTACTCTACGTTAACCCACTGCTCAAATGTTTGTGAATATATCACTGTTTGTTAATATTTATACATAACTCTAGTTTTGCATTTGCGTTATACATGTGTTGCCAATGTTCAAGGTCCGGTCCACTAACTCCACAATAATGACCTATAAATGTCTAGACCAGGGGCTCAAGTGTGGTGTGGTGTGTGCGCTGGCAGAGTGAAAGCCAGCACTTGGTCTATGTATCACTTGTGGGACAGTTGTCCACTTTATATCACACTCTCAAATGCATTGCATTACTTGTCTAGTGGTGTTAGATATTCAGTGAAAATGAAATAACTGTTATATTTGAGTGACTTTTGATTGAAAAACTATATTTGAAATAAAAACTAATTTTGTTTGTCGAGTGATCTCTAAAAGTAATGTTTTCTTTGGCTTCAATTATAGCACTGGAAGAGACATCGCTATCGACGACACCGACCATCACATCACCAGTTGGTGAGAGGACACAAACAGACTGTTTAACGATAACACGTGAACAACAGCACCAGTTATTATGTCAGGATATACTAGTTTGTGGTGTTTGTCAGCGAGAGTTCGCGTTACAAGATATTCTCAAATTTATATCACATAAAGTGAACTCTTGTAGTAATAAAGAGAACTGTAGACTAAATACATTCAACGCAACCAGTGATGATGACTTGGATGAGGTGGACAACGAACTGGCCGTCGATGACGACAACCAGTCCGAAGTGGACGGTAATGCCAACGACCCGACCACTGAAAGTCCCATAAATGTTAGAAAACAGACGAGTATTATAAACAACACTCAACGCCATAAGTTAATTAAGTTGAGACACAATCGGCTCCACACGCATCCGAGTCCACCAAATGTGTTGACTAGTTCTTCACGACAGACCAATTCAAGTCCTCCTCAAAGTGCAAATACCGGTGAAAAGCCAACTGTTGCTGACGCGCAAACATATACTATTAATTCAGGTACCGGTAATTAATCCATATTAACAAACATACGTGACTCACATCCAAATTACATCCCATCCCTCTCTATCTCTTGCGCTCACTCTTGCGTTTCAATACAAACGCTCTCTTTCTTTCTGTTTAATGCCATTAAATATATTATGTATTTATGTTTAACTGTAGTCTCACTACTAGTAGTCTATTGCCTCAATATTAGTTGAAATGCAAATTCATTTAACAATTCTTTTCATTTTCTGAATACAAGAATATTATTTTCTTATATATATTTTTCCTCAAATAACTATATGTTATATATTCAGTGAATTTCTTATTGAAAAATCAGTATTGATATTCAATTTTTATTCACGTTTTGATAATTTAAATGCATTTATTTGAGGCCAGTTTTTACATTAGACCGTTATAGCAATCGCCCCCATATGTGCAAAAAATATATATACAGCATATTTCCAATATATACTGTACAGTGTGTTTGACTGTTATTATACTTCGGCAAACAGTGTCCCCCCATATGACTGCACCTCTCTTGTGCTGTCCGGCCCAGGAAGTGGAGGAATTGGGTTTAAAAAATTTTTGCCAACTTTTTTAGCAATTGTCTGTCTCTTCCTTTCGCTTGCTCTCTCTCTCTCTCTCTCTCTCTCTCTCTCTCTCTCAGGAGATTTCATGTGTAGAGAAAATGTTAAGAAAAGTCCAAATTGAATGTTGCGATGAGACATATAGCCCGGGCGAGTAAGTGTAAGGGCCGTCACCCTCGACTCGCCCATCCATTGTGAGGCACCTAAGAATCCTGTGTCATAGATGTCGAGTGCAATGCAATACCAATTTTTTTAGCATTTGCTAAACCATTTTTTGACAGCAAGTAGCGCTCGGCGTCCGGTCTCGCCTCAACTCACTGCCCGGCCATCTGCCACACTATCAAACACTTTTATATAACAAAATATTATGTAATTTTATTTTTTAAAAATATATCAAAGCTATTAGTGCCCTTAAAATGAATATAAAAAAGATTTTCCAGTTAAACATAAGATAGCAAAATGTTGAACGCATTTATTATAAACAAATAGTAGTTTTTCTATAAGTTATTGGTAGAGAATTATTTTGAATGACTTGTAAATAGAGATTTGAATAGAAAGTCCAATACATAAGAGTTGAATGGGAAAGAGAAGATTTATTGGGTGCTAACCACTATATGCAACACTTTATGGTAGGGCTAACTGGTGTTGGCACTCGACCTCCCATTCCCTCTTCACCCACACAATGGGCATTGAAAGTAACCTTTCGATTCGGACCATAGGTTGACAAAAGGCTAACACAAGTGTTATTGAAAGGGCAGTCGAGAGCCTGGCCACCCACTACTAGGACTACTACTTTGCTTTACATCTCCTCTACTCTACCACTTTGTAGTTCAATATTGTATTCTTGTATTTATTACACAAATACTAACATTATTTGATATACAATGACTGCCACTATTTGTAGGCCAGGATTTATGGCCCCAAACAAGCGATTGAACGCTACCTAAACAGATACTAAGTGACCGTATTATCAGTTTATAGACTTGTAAAATGCAATCCCTAGCCCTAAATACTTGTTATATATCCATATATAATGATATTACACACACAACTTTATTCAAACGCAAACTTATATAAGTTGTATATATTTTTTATGTGACACAATGTGTTTTGGCGATCGCTTCGCATGAATTGCCTACACATTTGAATTGTTTGTCATTTTCTCATATCTACAAAAAGATGTAGAAAAGAGCCATCGTTTGCATGGCTTGGGATCCACTCCCAGGTTTTCATTGTCGCTCGCGTGACGAGATGTCATTTCCGATTAAAACCATATCCAACAACACGCGCCTAAACCTCTATCTTTTCTCCCCTTCTCTTTACTCCTCTCTGCTCTCTCTCTCTCTCTCTCTCTCTCTCTCTCCTGAATTTTATACACTCTGTTTCAGGCCTTCAGGGGTTTTAAAATGTGCTAAAAAACCATTTATTGATTTTATGTGAAATTATGTTCAAAATGTTTAAAAAAGTAATAGTTGTATAAGAAATGGACACAACATTTGTAGTGAATATCTCTATATATATATATTCTAATGTATAGCTGAATAGAACATACTTTTTATTTATGCAAATGATTGATCAGATATATACCCGCAGTAGTACCGCATGCACTGTACAACTGCATCATATTCTGTATACATAGTGTACATAGTTTTTCTCCACTGGTTTTTTTTTCACTGTCTGTCCATTATATAGCTTTTTATTTGTAGACATTTTCTTCAACTGCTCTACTATTACACCGCAATTGAAATGAATGGTTGAAAAGTTTGCTTTTTTTTGTCGTTGAGTTTTTTAGTTTGGGTTTTGATTAAGTTTTTTTGTGGATTTAGATTTTTCAATGTTGTGTTGTTTTAGATTTATATTGAATTTGTCGGGGAATAAAAAATTTACAATAAAAAAATCAAACGGGAGATACATATACAGAGACATAGACATAGTTGGGAGTATGGGTTGGGAAAGGCGAGTGTCAATGCTATGGCAATGATTGTGGATGCAGGAGGTCCTGACAAAGATGGATGATTGCTTGTGATGACCGCTCGCTCACTGCCAGCGCTTTAATTTCCTCTTAGACTCTCTCTCTCTCTCTCTCTCTCTCTCTCTCTCTCTCTCTCTCTCTGATTTGCATAAATTGAACAAAAAGTCTTTCCTCTGCCGGTGCGCTCCTGAGTCAGACAACAGCTCTGAGTTCAGCTGCTATTTTGTCACATAAATGCTATTAAAAAGTATTATTTGTAACTTTAAATAATTCACTCCATTTCCCAAATTATTTGTTCAAAACATAATTATTTAATTGAATTTCAAGTCAATTCATCACAACTTATAAACACTAATAGCAAATAATTTCCTTGAATTGCATTAAAGGATTGGCTTTAGATTTGATTAAAATTTGATTCAAAGCACACGAATTGATTTGGTTTTAAAACTAAATTATAATTGATTATCATTTACAGAACCGATAAGTCAGATGTGTAGCACATGTAAGCAAGTATTTGGCTCGTCGTGGCTTCTGGTACAACACGTACAGAACCTTCACGGCCTCAAGATATATGTGGATATCTTCAACAGTGAGCCATCCATATTGCCTCCAATAGACGGTCATCGGTCGCACTCTCACTCACACTCTCATAGCCAGAGTCATAGACACAATCACTCTCACAGTGGGTCGAGTGGTGGCCACACATCGAGTCAATCGCTTGGAAGCAATAACTCAATCAACGCTTCACACCATTCAGCTCTACAACTGTTGCGAATGCCGTTAAGTGAGCGTCAATTCCCGGTTCAATCATTTATTGCCGCGGCGGCCGCCGCCGCGGCCGGTCTTACCACTAGTGGTAACACTGGTGTCGGTTCGGGCACTACTAGTCATTCAGATATTTTTGGCGGATCTAACGTCTCGTCAACTCTTAATCATTCGGTGAGCGGTATGTTCTCCGACGCCCACAATCTGTTCGGAACCAGTGCTCCGCCGGACTCGACCTCAACAGTCAAGAACTCTCCCGGAAGTTTGATCCGACATCAGAGCAATACCGGTCTGGCATTACCGCCTCCACCGCCGTCCCTCGCATTTGACACGCATTTAGACTTTTATTCACAACGATTGCGTCAATTGGCCGGAGCCACCAGTCCATCCGCCGGCGCCAACTCGACATCACCTAAAAAGTTGACCCCTCCTTCGTATTTACAAATGTCTTCCTCTAACGCC
Organism: Dissorhina ornata; assembly: GCA_034695265.1. Taxonomy (NCBI): domain Eukaryota; kingdom Metazoa; phylum Arthropoda; class Arachnida; order Sarcoptiformes; family Oppiidae; genus Dissorhina; species Dissorhina ornata. The sequence goes on along the minus strand of JAQIWK010000066.1, from coordinate 18,577 downwards.
AGATCTTCGCCTACAATACCGTTGACCACATCGACGGTGGCGTTATCTGACCGGTCGTCCACTCCGACCGCTTTATTGAACCCTTCGAGTCCTAAATCAAAGTCATGTGAATTCTGTGGCAAATCATTCAGATTTATGAGTAATTTGATAGTTCACAGGCGTTCCCATACGGGAGAAAAGCCATTTAAATGTCATATCTGTAACCACGCGTGCACTCAGGCCTCTAAACTCAAGAGGCATATGAAGACACATAACAGAGAACGCAATAATGGCCTCAATATTGGACTCAATCTAAATAATTCACACCTGAATTGCTCGGAAAACACTACCGATTCTGGCAATTCTGCGCCCGACTCGTCCACTCCTTCTTCTAAAAACCATTTAAGTCTTCCAACGACTACGACAACCAATGGCGGAGATCTCCTTGATATGGACGACGACGAAGACATGGATGACGACGAGGACATTGAAGACGAAGATGAAGAACTTGATGAAGAAGGCATTGGAGAAGAGGGAGAGAATGGAGACAATTCGAGAGATTCTAGTAGTGAGATGGTGGCCGAAGACTTGTCCCGCACAACCGGTAATATAAACGGAAAAGCAAACACCGAAAGCAATAGTCCGTCGGGTGTGACGGCCCGTACCTCAAGTGCAATGCAATCACTTTTGGGTGAAGTGATGGATAAGATAGGATTATCTGATATTCAACAATACAATGAGGCCTACAAACAGGCCCTCGAAGAAAGTGTGAAGACTGTGGTGAGCGGCGGCGCTATAAACACCAGTGATTCGGTGAAACCTGAGCGGCCGTCCTCTTCGTCCAGTCACTTGTCAACGTCTGAACACAACCACAATACCAGTGCTTTGAATATAAACAATATACTAAAGCACTCCAAGTCTCACTCATCACACCATCATTCACATCACTCACACCATTCATCCCACTCTGCTTCCAGTCCTCATCGCCAGAGTTTTAACGAATTGGTGGCCGGAATTGGGAGTTCAGTCACTTCTGGAGGGAACGCAGTGGTCAGTCCTGCCAGCAGTCTATTGAGCAGTGCCTTTGACCACCACAACCCTTTCGACCCAAAACGTCTCAAACTAGACTTCAACTCGACCTCTGATCATAGAGACCCACTCTATGCCGGTCTATGGCTCCCATCAGTGGCCGCCAATCCGTTCACCGCCTCTTTTGCTCATCACTTGTCGGCGGTGTCCGACTCAATGGCCACCGAAATGGTTCGCAACAAAGTAGTGGACAGCAGTGCCTTCTGTAAGAACTCGTCGTCCACGTCGAGTGGTAGTCCCCGTCCCGGGCCTTCCAGTTCCTGTCGGAGTCTTCATACGCCTCCATCGCAACACCACATCCACAGCAATAACACTTCGCCGACGGCCAGTGGTGGACGGGCCACAAATACACCGCCAATTAATGAGCGCCGCAAAGAGCATCACCATCGCAGCCGCAATGACACGTGTGAGTACTGCGGAAAAATCTTCAAGAACTGCTCCAATCTGACGGTCCATCGGCGGTCACACACCGGCGAAAAGCCCTATAAGTGTGAACTGTGTTCGTATGCGTGCGCCCAGTCGTCCAAACTGACCCGTCATATGAAAACTCACGGAAGGCTCGGCAAAGATGTGTACAAATGCCGGTTCTGCGATATGCCCTTCTCTGTGCCGTCAACACTTGAAAAGCATATGAGAAAGTGTGTCGTCAACCAGAACAACGTGGCCGGAGCTCTGGCTATGAGCGGCGGTATGAACAGCGAACTGGCGCTCATGGCTCTACACCACACACTGTCCAACACCAGCACCGGTAGTAACGATAAAGATTCGGACTCATAGTCCCATACAATACTATATACATATGATATAAACAATTTTAGATCAATTACACAAAACTAATTGATTAACTAATTTCTATTATAAATTAATTAATAGTTTTGTTTTGTTAGTGAGTTTTTGATGTCAATTGTTAATTACATTTAGACATTATATTCAATTCATTTAATCACATATTCTCTCTAAAAAACAACTTTTTTAAAACACATTATTAATATAAACGCCAATACTATTCATCCGATTGTACTCTCTTTACAACTGAAACCTTTAAATATAAAACTGAAATCATAAGAGAAAATATGTGATTAAATATGAATATAAATTGTCCTTTTAATTGATTAATATTATTATTAATTAATATTAATTATAATTATTATTATTATTATTGAAAACTATTTATTTGAGAGCAGAGACAAAAAACTTTCAGACAATTTACGTACAAAAGACATAATATATATAATATACAGTAATACCATTGAAGTGAAGCCATTATAATCTGGTCGATAATAGTTGAGATAAAAAATTTTTTCTAATGATAAACTCCTATTAAAACACAAATATTTGGCTCAAAAAATCAATTCTTACGGGAAAAACATAAGAAACGATAATATAATATAAAATTAATGGACAAAAAAGTTTTTTTTGTTAAAACAAAATAATTTTTGAACACAAAATGCCAAAGAAATATATCTATAAATTATATGCAAAAAGAAATGATTGTTTTTTTGTTGTCAAAGAAACAATAAGATTATTATCTATTATATGTATATCGGGTGACATCATAGGGACAAACAAGGATGGGTTTGATCCCGCATACCATACCGCGGCCTTTCATAATACATTTATATGTATATTATATATATTTAATCATAAATATTATATAATATATATATAATTGTGAGGAACTATACCTTGAAGTTGATTGAAATATATATATACAGGAGATTCAGGAGGCACTACATCATAGAAATATACCCAATTTGAACCATTAATGTGATCAATAATTTATGATTAATAATTGCAATAAAGTGCCTAAACTTATTATAAATATATTATTATTATATAAAAAACAAATACAATAAGATATTTAGTATTTATTTAGCCGATAAATACAAAATATACAGCAAACAAACAAATATGTCCCATAAAAATATGTTTTATTTAATAATAATAATATTATTATTAGGATACTAAAAGTATCTCGCTCGATTTATCGACAATAACCGATAATTAAAAACAATGTTTAACACAAAAAAAACAAATTAATTTGAAAACTTTTGTCTCTGCTTTGTCTTTGAAAAAAACTACACATAAAATGATAACTAATTTTATTAATTTTTAAATTTTATCTTTTAATTTGTCTTTTAATTTAATTTAACAAAAAACAACATTTTTTTGCCTCTTTTTGTGCACTTTGTTTAATATATTGTAGATCTATTGTAATGTAAATGTATGAAACAAATTATTATTATTATTATTATTAGTTGTTTTATATAATTATTATTATTAATATTATTATTAATTGAATTATTATTATTATAAATAATTAGGTCTAAAATGATTGGTTGCCTTATATATTATATGACAACATTTAAATATTGTAAGTGTAAGGGAGACACTGATATATATTTACTCGATTAGTACAAAACTACTACTAAAATTCAATAATAACTTGATATTTCAACAAAAAAACAACATACAGAAAATACTTTATATATAACTAAAACAAAAAATAATTTTTTAATTTAATATAATTTATAATTTAATATATTATGAAAACAACAGAGAAAGTGAGTCCCGAAACCGAAACCCAGTGGTAAATATAAATTTATAAATATATATATGTTTGAGATGTTATGTTATATCATTAATAATAATTAATAATAAAAATACCTAACGATTAGTTAATTGTCATTAATTCATCCCTTTATTTCTTATTGAATAACACGTTATTATTATTACATTAATAAACGGCTTTTCTATGATTCAATGATTAGTCGGACTCTCATCAGTGTTTTAACTGTATTTTTGTTTTATTTGATTATTTAATATACATATTATTGTATGTTTTTTAAACTGCCTTTTTTCATTGCTCTCTTTGCTTCTGGTTTATAACTATATATAAAAATAATTTCATTTATTTAATTTTTTTGTTAATTTATGAGAAAATTTAGAGTTAAAATAAAATGTTAGTCTAAAACAAAACAAAAAATATTTACATTAAATAGTGACCAAAAACAGGGTTTTTATTCATTTATAAATACATTTTTTTCTGATGCGACAGATAAAACACATATTAAATGTCTTATAGTCTAAGAAAAAAGGATTTATATTGAAAATAATTTCCAAAATTGATAGTAAATTTAAAATTTATTACTTTTTTAAAACTCTCAACAAATAAAAAACAATATAGAAAGTAAAACATTTTTAAAAATAAGAGATATTTGTATTTAAAGACTTTAATCTCTGTCTTTTTACTTTTGTGAGACAATAAGTGACACAAAATGAAAATAACTATTTAAAAAAATTGTAATAATAATAATATAATAATAATAATAATCGCTAGAAAACAGTGAACTTTTGCATTTGATATATATCTTGATATTTTTGTTTGGAAACTATGTGAAAGTTTTTTTTATATTTCATACTCCCTATTATTGCCTTTTTATTTGAATTTATTATTATTATTTATTTGATTTATTGAGCAAATAATTTAATACAGATTTTTTTTTGTTTACGAGAGACGTGTTATAAAGAAATTAATAGATATTATGTTTTATTTTTATTTGTTTTTATTATTATTATTTTGTTTTATTTAGAGTATGATTGTATAAACAAACTAAAAAACTATTTGACAACAATTAACATAACATTATTTATTAAGAAATATTTCGAAAATATTATAAAATGAAAGGATTTTATTGTTGTGAAATAAAATGCTGCAAAAGCTTAACTGAATTCTTCCCTAACTTTTTTAAATATCATAACTAATTTGTAAACAGAGTATTAAATTAATTAATTATATAATTATTATTAATAAGTAAAAAAATTAAAATGTGAAATTCAAACAAGATTTTACATAAAAGATTTAATAAGTTTATAATTAATGTGTAAAGTAAGAGATTTGTGTCCCCTTTTTAAAAGTAAATATTAATAATAATAATTATATATATATATCATTCACCGGTGATTACAGTATATATCTATATATACTATAAGATATTTAATTATATATATATTTATTATATGAAAAAATGCTTTCATTTCTGTATTTGTCTATTATTTTGCACCGAAAAGAGTAACAAAAAAAAAAGGATTAGAAATAAAATAAATATAATATTTGTATTGTTTTTATCATTAATTTCTCTAATTTTCTCTCTTTAGTTGGTTTTAATTATAATTTAAAAATTTTATAAAATAAAGAAATAAATTTATTATTACACTGAAAAACAATTGTGTTGTTATTTATTATAATATTTGTATTTATTTGTAATGTTATTCAATTGAATGGTAAGTATATATCGTTTTGGTGGCGAGATTTGGTCAATAATATAGTTAAGTATATGAATAGATGTATTGATTTGATATGTTTGATATCAAATACAGACAAATATGTTATAAGAATTTGTCATAAAATATATTTATTATACATTCAATTGCACGAAAAGCTTGTAAAATATATGAATATTTAGTTTTTATATCAAAATATATTTTACATAAAATATATTATAGGAATATAAATGCGATATAAATAGCAAAATATTGTTACTAAATATTATTATTATATTTTTATAGCTTTTTTAAACGTATTTGTTTACATCCTATTTAATAAACTAATAAATGAATTATATTTAGAGAGAGAGAGAGAGAGAGAGAGAGAGAGAAATATTTTAATAAATATAAAACATACTATTTTAATTTTACTATTAAAAAGTATTTCATTAATTAAATTAATAAATACAAAAATAAGGATATTTATAATTTTTTCAAAATAAATATTAAATATTATAAATATAAATTATGTTTAAAATTAAATAATTTGATAAAAAACTAATCGATATTTCCATTAACTGAAGCGAAGGCCAGACTTATGATAGACTGAATGTCTGCTTAAATGAAAGTTTATTGTGTTATGAAAATAATGTCATAAATAATCTGATTTACATTTTTATACAATTATTATTATTGTGTTTTAATTTTAAGCATAATTTTCATGTTTATTTGCAAATACTATATTATTCTGTTTTTGATTTTTTTTATATAAATAATAACAAGATGTTTGAAAATACACAACAAAAAAATTAATGAAAAATAAAATAAAATAATTTAAATCTAATAGTTTGTGAAATAAATTGCAAATAAAAACAATTTCTTAATGTAATTGAAATACTTAATGCGATGACCTATTGTTAAAAGTAATAATGTTTAACATAGGGTTTAACAGTTAAACTTTAACTCATTGGTTCTGGTATTTCAACCAATTTTCTGAATACTTTCTGTTTTACTTAAAACTCAAAGATAAGAGACTATCGGCTCATGATTTTTATGACTAGTAACTTATTTTATTGCACATTCAGCTCATATTCAGATCATATATTTATTATTTATTTATTATACAATATTCTCTATGCATTTAATAATAATAAAAATATAAAATTAAATCTGGATTTTGTATGAAAATAAAAAATTCAATTTCTAACAAAAAATAAGTTTAATTTTTATCGATATATGGTTTTTGAGTGTATTTTATGAGTTTATGAATCGGTTATTGAAAGATAGAAATAGAGAGAAGAGAGAGAAAAATACATTTGGATATAAGAGTTGAGAGGATTGTTGTGTTTGCACGATATTGACATCGAGTATAATATTTAATTGGATTTGAATCAGTGAACCGTCAGTTCATGTGAATGTGAAATATTTGGCTCCGATTCGCGTGTGAGAGTCGGACTCTTCCAAAAAACTCTTCTATCAATCTATTGAATACTAAAAACAAGAATTAATAGTATATTTCTTATAGATTTTTGTATGTTTTTTATATGAGTGTGTGCTATATGTGCCGTGCAATTCATTGTGCGCACCCATACAGCACTGACACCAGTATCACTAACAGCGCATAATATAGTTTTTTCCCCTTTTTTTCTCTTTGCATTACTAACTAATTGCACGAACACTACTATACTCTTCTCTATCAGTTTCTCTCATACTCTTCGTTCAAATCCATTGCTCTCTCTCTCTCTCTCTCACTCACTCACTCACTCACTATAGTCTGAATGCCAGAGCGTTACCCCGCCAACCCATCCAACCCCACACACAAGCCTTCCGTGCATTTTTGTGTTGAGCGCTCGACTGCGAGCTTTTGATAAGAAGACTTTAGGCTTCCCTCGAGGATTGCCTTAACTTAAAACAAACACACTTTTTGCATACAAAACATACACAACAAAAAACTTTTTCTTTGCTCTAAAACCTGAAGAACTTTTTTTTGTATTTATATATTATATGAAGAATTATATGATTGTATGGAGAGATGCGCTCACTTTCTCTATTTCTTATGGCACATCTCCTTATGACAAACCCTATAATATCACAAAAACATTGCAAGAATTGAATTCAAAATGCAATATTATTTGGCGAACTCTCTCTCTCTCTCTCACTCTCACTCACTCCCTCCCTCACTCTCACTGATTCTCTGGCTCTGGTGTTGGCTTTGATTTAAAAACAGTTCTGTTTTTGTTTCGGCAGTCAATTCATTCATTTATGGGATGTCTGTCTATAAATAGAAAGTAATAGCAAATGATTTTTGCTGCAAATACATTGAACGGAAATGAAAATCAAACGATTCATGTAACAGAGAGAGAGAGAGAGAGAGAGAGAGAGAGAGAGAGAGAGAATGTTTGCGTGAATAGACTATTTCTCTTTCACCGTCGGTTTAGTTATACCTATGTTTTATGACTTATCGGGAGAGGTTTGTGTGGTTTATATACAGAATTTCGTTCCACTTTTTTTTATTCATTTTTAAACATTGATTTTATATTTCATTTATTTTGAGTCATACTTTTTAATAAAGAGGTGTAACGCAAAAAGACATCAAAAAAGCTTTTGAATGATTAAGTGATTGTCTCGTTATTTTTAACGCATGTTTTTTGATTAACTGTTAAGAGTCTATCAGAGAAATTAAATGAATTAAACGTTATTTTCTATTGTACACAAAACAAATTAGTTTTATATTTAATATAAAATTAAGAAAAAATATATTGATTGTAATAATGCATTGAAAATAAAATAAAAACAAACAATTTGTGAACGAAAAAACAAAATTTAATAATAAAAATAATAGATTTTCTGTTCTGGGTTATTTGATTGCAATACAAATACAATATACAATTGTAATGTAAATATATTGATGGTTTGAGTTTATTTTATGGATATAAAATGAATGCAAAATCTTATTTTGAAAAATAAATGTTTTGATTGAAATGATTGCAAATCGCAGAGTCGTTGTTCAGGAAATTGAAGAACCGTTTGGTTCACCTCTAATAGTGAAGACCAAAATATATATATATAAATAACCAGTGCTTTGGAGAGTTTGTATATTATATATATTTGGCGTTTAACCGGATAAGAGTTTTTAGTTGCCAGAGTAAAAAATAGTATATTAGGATTACGTGGGGTTTTACTCTCTCTGTTTGCATAATTTCTTGTGTGTATCGGAGAGTCGGACGGGTAAAGTGTGAGCCCAAAGGCAATTGCAAAGTATAATAATATTATTACCAGAGATAGTCGTCATCGTTGTTCATAGTTTTTTTTATACTTTTTTATACTCTACTGTGCATTATATACAGTATATACTGTATATATTGTAATACTTATGCAAAACGTTTTGTATTTTAAAACTACAAATTGTGAACAGTGTTTGAGAAATGGTGTCCGAAATGTTTAGATTAAGGGGTTTTCGGGACATCAATGAAATGCAGGCAAAACAGAAAGAGAGAGAGAGAGAGAGAGAGAGAGAGAGAGAGAGAGACTGAACACATGATAAATGGGGGTAAAAAGGGGAGACTGTGGAGGCTGTGTGTGTGAGGGAGAGAAGTGCTGTGCGTTTTTTGTTTTGAACGACAGGCGATCCGCAGGGAAATTAGAGTTAAAGGGAGGGTGGGATGCATTGGGATGAGAGTCAATATGGACAAGAAAAATGATAGATACCGGAAAGGGGTAGTCATAGCCATCATTATATAAAAAAGTAGTGCACGTCAAGTGAATTAATATTGAGAGTATGAGATAAGAGTTGGCTTCCCTCCAGTCCCCCTATGACTGAGTATGTTAGGCGCTGGCAGAGAGAGAGAGAGAGAGAGAGAGAGAGAGAGCATCAGTAAGTTTGAGCGCATCATTATGTAAATTTAGTGTCTTAAGGAATCGGTGGTGCCGTTCAAACACAAACACAGAACAGAGTAGTGCAGAGCACTGGCAGAACACAGCCAGCACTGGGAGGCAGAGACGAGAAAACAAAAAACATGTGCGTATTATGTGTTATGGTTTGGGCTGAAGAATGGTTCAAATCAATGCAATACTGTTGTTGTACTCAACCTTTTTTGGCAAACTCTTTGCAATAAACCATTAGTGCTGTAGTTGTGTGTGTATGCAGAGTAGGGATCATTGTATGATATGGTATGGTATGCCTCACTCTCATATGGCTCACTCACATACAACTCATGTAAATTTAATTCACTTCCCCTTTAATTTATTTTCCCTTTTTTATATAAAAGTGTTTTTGTGGTCCAACACTATTGCCATGCAGTGAAGTATTGAGTTTGTAGTCGACTGTAGTAGTAATGCAAGATTGAATCCCTTCCCACTCTTGCGCTCATTTTTAATCGCTATAAACCATCAGTCATTTGCCGGGCGGACACGTTATCCAATTCTCCCGTCTATTCATACAATCGCTGGACGAAAGCTCCAACACAAGAAACAAATCATTTGTGAGTCAAGTTTTTTACAATTTTACATCTCTTTCTCTCTTTCCAACTCTCTCTCTCTCTCTCTCTCTCTCTCTCTCTCTCTCTCTCGACGATTCACTCAATTCTTCCCCTTTTCCTGATTTTCAACTCTAAAAAATCATTTTTGTATCTTTGCTTTCAATTTAGTTCAGTTCCCTTCGTATTGTGCTTTTGATCCCCTTTTGGTCCAATGAATCCCTATTGGTATACATGAATGAACACTCAGAAGCACTGCAAGTGAACTACAGTTTTGGATTCATCTCTAGAAGAAGAAAAAAATTGTATAAAAAAGTCGATTCTTATAAATAATATTTTTTTGTGTGTAGTTTTGTTGTCCCTTTGCTGTACGATAGGCTAAAGGGGCCGCACATGCGTTTGCTTGTGAACCAATGACATTCCAAACTGACCAGTAATGCAGTAATGCTGTAATGCGCGCATGAATTGGGCACCGGTATTGTGCACTGGCATTGCACTGGCATTGTATTGTTATTACACTATTGCACCATTACATTGCCCAACACTTACCACTTTATGCAAAATATATGTAAAAGAAATATTGAATTTAAGATATATGTGTTTGAAGTATTTGTTTGAAAATATATATGTCTTTTGCAATACATTTTATATAATAGAGAAGCAAACGGAATAAAAAGCAAATTATAAGACAGTATTTGAAGTGTTAGAGAGAGGAGAGGAGTGCGGCTTAAGATAGAGTCTAATAGAAATTGAGAGACGAGTTAACTCTATTGGAAGGCTTTTTTGCATCAAAACACATCAACTTTTTTTAATGAAAAAAAGTATTGATTTGTTAGACGAACACAAGCGTCCAAAGCCTGTAGAGCTTCACAGCTAATCACGTGTTTTGGCTCTCTATCTCTGCTCATCTCCTCTTCTCCAATGTCTCACTGTTTTTGATTAAAGGATTTAAAAGCACAGGAATGGGGGTATAAAATGGTTTATAAAATAGTGATGCATTTGTGCTGCCATTGAGTCCACAATTGACAGCAGAATTGAATGAATGAAAGAAAAAAAAGAGAAATCCAGTGGAAACTAAAGCCCAAGTCATCGCCAAAATTGGATCAATTCTTGCATAAAACGAATAGAATTACAAACTCTTACCCTACTCTGCAAACCCTTCTTTTTTACTTCTCTCTCTCTCTCTCTCTCTCTCTCTCTCTCTCTCTCTCTCTCTCTCAGTAGTCGCCCTTTCTGTCAGTGGTATAGTTCATCACATTTTTACTAAATATCGATTTGTAATCACAATTTTTTAGTCACTACTGTAGAGGACAAGTATACTTCATCACAGCTTACGGCACACACATACACACACACATATACATACATACATACAACACATGCATAGCATACACACAGAGTACAGCCATCATAGGCATCTCAACCCCTATCCCTAAGTTGCATAGAAAAACATGCAGAATATTTAGACTCTAAAACTACTACATATAATTTCCCCGGGGATTGGACTGCTATATAGAATTGAAATTAAAGTTAAAAAACAAATAAACTGCATATAAATGTAAGGACAATATAATGCTATCGAAAATCCTTTGAGCGATTTCTTCACAAAAAATCACACTTTTATTCACAAAACAATATAAAGTATATACATATATGTAATACTATACATACATACTAGTCTATAGTCAAATGTCGGTATTGCACAATACAATTGTATATATAAATATCTCACCAAAACTTTTTTTGTCACACTTCAACACTTTAACTCATTCTCTCAAATTATTTTTTGTAGTATTTTCTCAAAACTTTTTTCTCATATCCCCCGAGCCTTACGTTGAGATAGTATTTAAAAAACACATTTTTTGCTTTGCATTATTCTCGCGATTTTTTATTTTTATTATTTTGTTGGTTGAGTCGACCCTCGAGTAGAAAATAATTAGAAACTTTTTTCTTTATACTATTACTTTCCCTCCCTCTCTCTCTCTCTCTCTCTCTCTCTCTCTCTCTCTCTCTCTCTCTCTCTCTCTCAACACTCTTTTTTCACTAATATTTTGTGCAAACTATACACTACTTTACAGTAAGTATTGATTATTTTTTGGTTATCTCTGCATTGAAAATAAATTATTCGTTTATTCAATACATATATAACTAATACATTTGTGTTGATATATACATTACTAACTACAATGTGATACAACTCTTATATAATTTGTTTTATAAAATATTTTTGTCTATTTTTTTTGCCTTTTAATAATTTGTTTAATATTAAAATATGTTTAATAGAAAATTTAAAATTTATTAAAATGTTGAAAAATTAATTTAATAAATTGGATTAATTTAAATAAATGACTTTATAATTGTTGTCAAGTATTTTAATTGGTATCAAAAGCAAGGGAAACAATAAATATGTTACACATTATTAATAATAATATTAAAAGTCTATAAAAAGTATAAAATATTTGTATTGATTAATCAATGAAACAATGAAATGATTTGTATGATTATATAATATTGTAGACAATATATATATATATATATAATAAGTTATTTATTTTTATCGTTTTTGACTACATTTTTATAGCAACTCTTGAAAATGACTGATATATTGTTAGAAACACTTTTTTTTTGGTGTAATATATGATAGCAATAGTCTCTTTCTCTATATATTCAGTGAAAATGAATTTGAATGAAAGTGTTTACAAAAAACATTAAATATTTATGGATTGTTTGCCATATAAAAGGAGTTACGAAACTATCAATTTTTATAAATATATATAAATATATATACTTTCATTATTGCCTAATAAATCACAAATAAAATGCTTGTTTAAAAAAAATATGATCCGTTTTTTATTAGCCAAACAAAATATAAATGTCAAACTTATTGACCGTTTTATTTAAAGTCCATTGATTTGGTAAATGAAATATCAAATAGATTTGATTTGTGCGGAAATGACACTTCACTGCAATACAGAGTGAATTACATTTCAATATAAAAACATCACATTTTGATTTCAAAATTGTTAAGTAAATCAAAGTTTAAAGTTTTTATATACTTTTTTTTATATGAGTAGTGATAAAAAACAACATCAAAATAGTCATAAATTTCTAATAATATATGAAAAATAGAGTGCAATCGAAGAAATTGAAAATATTTTTTTTTACTACAAACTCTTTAAAGTGATGAACATATTGTTCAGAATGAGAGAGAGAGAGAGAGAGAGAGAGAGAGAGATAGTGAATGGTATTGTTAGTGTATATATAATATCCTTAATATAGTGACTGTTGTTTTCTCGTGGGTTTTCTCGTGAGTAATGACGCGTAACGTTTTGGACCAACTTTTTTGGTTAAAAATATTTTTTCAATGTATTGCTTATAAAAGTATAACACTATTGAACACAAGTATATTTCTCTCCCGCAACAAAAAAAAAGTTAGTTGCTTGGGTCTATCCAACGCCAATGAATATATGCCTCAAAATGCCTGAAAGCAATTCAATATACTTTTTATATATATTATATCATGAATATTGGTCTCTATTTTCTCTCTCTCTCTCTCTCTCTCTCTCTCTCTCAACGACTACTACTTTGTTGCCTTGTTTTATGACATTTTAGTTGCATCCTATGCCAGTGTCTGTATGTGTATGTGTGTATCAGTGCCTATCCCTTGCACTAATATCCCCTTCCCTACAAAAGCCTTATCCAACTCCTGACACCCTTTTTTACAACAACACCAGACAATGACATTTAATCAATATTTAAAACTCGACGGCATATCTCTCACAACTCTCTCTCTCTCTCTCTCTCTCTCTCTCTCTCTCTCTTCCACCCTAATTCCTACAGCAAAGTCTTGTTTCATGTGTTATATTTTTTTCAGAGACCAAAGCTCTCAATACAGAAAAATATTTTTAAACTACTGCTAAATACAAAGAGGCGTTAAAAATTCATAACAAAAATTTTGTTACTTTTTTCTTTACTTCACAACTAATTAGGAATTTTTTTTTAATTTCTTTAATTTTGCTTCAAAACCGCTTTTTCTGTATTATTTTCAATGCATTATAAAATGTTTGAAATATTTTATTTAACTAATTAGCATATAATACAATGAATGCTTATTTAGGTTAAACATTATTATTATTTCTTTGACATTTTATTTTGTTGTGTTGTTTTGTTTTGTTATATAATATTTGTTTGTTCTTCTAATTGGCAACTATTAAAAGTGAATTGTAATGAATAATGACTGCAAGAATAGCATAAATTTCTTATATAATTAATAATATTTTTTTTATTAAACATAAAAATAAAATAAAATGTTTATTAGAGAGAGAGAGAGAGAGAGAGAGAGAGAGAGAGAGAGAGAGAGAAGAGTAAAAAGTGTTATTTAATAATAATAACAACAAAAAGTTGGACTTAAAAACACTATCAATAAATCTGATGATCAGTTCATTGTTGTTACGCCACTGAATATGATTTGAAATATATTTTTTCAGAAAATATATTAAAATGTCATCCGAGAGATGAAAATGAATGCATTTTTGGCGATTCAAAAAAAAGTTTTATGAAAATTAATGAATATATAAAATAAGAATTTCATGAAATATATTATAATATTGAATGCATTGAATACGTGTACTGTTTTGTAACCAAATATTTTTTACTTTACTCTCTCTCTCTCTCTCTCTCTCTCTCTCACTCACTCACTCACTCTCACTCTTGGAGAGAAACTTTATATATTTAAAAGTGTTTTTATTTTATTTTTCATACAAGTAATATATATTTGGATTTATACATATTTTAAATGCAAAAACAGTGCACAGATAGTGTATGTATGATGAATGTGGGGTATGTTTGGCGTGGTTGGTATGGTTAGTGGAAAGTTTTTTAAACATCTTATCAAACACTGTATTATTATTATTGAATACTACACACACTCTCTCTTTCTATACGCGATTCTGACCCAAAATATATTATAACAATACCAGAGCTGCTGCAGCACTGGTAAGTGAGTAATGATCAATACTAGGTTCACTTTTAGCGAGTAATTCCCATTCATTCACCTGACAATCTAACAGAGCTCTGAAAAGCATTAACTACTTTCAAGTATTATATTATTTGTGCACAACTTTCGACTATCATATGATGTATAATACACGTGATTGTGAGAAATGCCGCAAATGGTCGGTCCGTTTCGTTCAATTTGTTTGATATTTCAAAAAAATTATTCCTTTTTGTGTTTAAACTTTTCAATACTTCCTCTCTCTCTCTCTCTCTCTCTCTCTCTCTCTCTCTCTCTCTCTCTCTCTCTCTCTCTCTCTTTCTTTCTTTCTTTCTTTCTTTCTTTCTCTCTCTGTAAAACTTTATTTCATTTCAATTTTAATAGCGTTTGTGATGTAATGGACAGCAAAACACATCAAACCATATAAACTGTATATATTTGGGCTGTAATTCATTTGATGTGACAAAAAAGCGTTGCCAAAGTGTTTGTCCTGTCCTACTGTTTAGCTAGTATTACAGCATCTCTTTCTGCTTCATCGCTACTAAAGACACTGAGCGCTGGATATTTCGAGTGACATCTTAACAGTTGGCGTATACGGAGACAGAAGGAAAAAGAAGAAGAAGAGAGACTGCAATCGCTGTCTTTCATACAGTTGGATAAAACTTTCAAACTGTCATCACTCGCACAGTGAAACTTTAATACCAAAAAGCATTTCACATCATTTTTATCCTTTCTTTTTTCTCTCATCTCCCTTAGAGGCATCTCTCTCTCTCTCTCTCTCTCTCAACATTATTACACTCTTTGTGCACTCTTTATATATATAAATATTTTTTGTAGCTCTCATATATCCATCACATGAGTAGTAGTGATCTCTCGGTGCTCGCATCACCGGGATTTGGTTTAACTTATTTTGCATTTTGTGTATTGAGAAGTGGGGGTCGACAGTGAAGGGCTATGGATAGTATGTATGCAGAGTGAGAGAGAGAAAAAAGTATATGCAAAAGAGCCATTTTAATGAAGACGATTGATTTTGCAAGCGTTCGTGCCATGAGTGCTATGAACTGGAGTTTAGGGCTTTAAAGGCCAACTCTCGACTACTAATGTATTATATTATATGCAAAAAAAATCAATAAGTTTTAGAATTAAGGGTCTAAAGAATGAAAGCAACGGCTCTGTTGTGTGTGTGTGTGAGAGAGAGAGAGAGAGAAGAGGGAGAGTGAGTGCCCGTCATTACGAGCAAAAAAAGTCGAGTTTTCGCGATAGCGTTAGTTACGTAATAGACTCATAGACTCTCTCTCACTATTGCTGTGCATGTGTTTCACTAATTGATTGATTTGTGAGGCGTCTTAATCTACAACAACGCCGGCGTTCACAATACATACACAAACTACAAGCTTTATACCATCAGCTCTGCTTGTTTTTATACTCATAATAAGTTCAGTTTTTTTTTAATTTTGTTAAATCATTTTTAATAATTTATTGAAAGTATAATTTAGAGATATTAGTTGAGAGACAGTGTTTCGCAATCCTTTCTGATTTTTTTGTTGTATAAAATAAATATAATTATTGTTATTCGTTTGCAGTGTTGACAACACTCAACACTCTATTCGCTTATCACTGGCATCCCTATCCCTCTCACACATAGTTAGACTAAAAACATGTCAAATGAGATGATTGTGGAGTGAAAGCCATAGCAATAGTTGCAAAATACGAATGAATTCCTCACAAAAAGCGTTGTTTAGCTCTAGATTTGAGTTTCATTTCCATTCCAATACATAATAACACTTTCAAAAATACCATTCAAAGCACCGGCACTACTGTATAGTATAGTCAGTAACAACGCAACTCTTTTTTAATACAAAAAAGAGAGTAAAACATTTTCAACATCCAAAAGCATCCTCTCCTCCCTCTGCTTTGTGGCGTTGGAGCGTTTGCTTTCCCCTCACATTCTCTCTCTCTCTCTCTCTCTCTCTCTCTCTCTCTCTCTCTCTCTCTCAGCTATTCCTCATATATGCAAAAATCCTAATTGCAATCCTTTTGAAGAAGCAGGCCTTTGAATGCATCTCTAGTGCAGTACTAACACAAGTGTATGCATTGAATTCACGTTAAAATCGATTTGTGTTTCGACTCAACAAAAAACCCTTCGTTTTTTAACATATAATCTGGCGATCAGTCGATGCGAGTCCACACATATATATATATTCACATTCAAGTCGTTGACGACTATATAAATAAAAATCTAAAAAAAACTATTTTTGCAAATCTATACGAAATAGTTTGAAAATTTTATTTAAATACAAAATGTATGCAAAGATTATACCACTTTATTATTGCTAATATTTATTGTCTTTTTTGTTTTGTTAATTGTTTTTTATTTTTATTCAACAAATTACACAATACTTTGCGTAAAATATTATCTGAAGGCTTTGACGGACACTATAATTATTTCTTTAGTTATAATGGGTTTGCATTTTATTTGACCGAAAATTTATTATTAGTTTTTTGTATTAATGATTTAATATTATTTGCAAAGCTATGATGACTCTCAATGGGATTTATATTACATTTCACATTTCATTTTATACAATTTTTAACTCTCTCTCTCTCTCTCACTCACTGTCTCTCTCTCTCTCTCTCTCTCTCTCTCTCTCTCTCTCTCTCTTTGATCTTAACTTTAAGTACAATCCTGTCCTACAAATCATGCAATACTCTACACTCAAGAGTCTGTCATCTAATTTTTGGATACAATTGAGAATACGTTTGGTTTTTATGTGAGTTTCGGTGAATGAATTCAAATATAAGGCGCGCCCTTCAGAGTGAACACGATTTCAAAATAAATTACCTCTAAATTAATGAAGAGTTCAATTAATGTTATGCACCAATATATACACATAATATATACACAAATAGAAAATATGTTTGAATAGATGTATGATTTAAATAAGTTATAAATTTTGTTTTATTACTAAATTAGCCCCAAAATAGAGGATACAACTCAAACGTCTGTCTCAATAGTCTGTAATCCCCCAACTCTTTTGTCACACTTTTGTTTATTGAGTCAATTTTGGGCACAAAATGGCAATACTGTATTGCCAATACATTTCTTTATAATACAATAATCGCCAAAGAGTTTGAAATTTTTTAAATTTTAAAAAAATGTTTCTCTCTTTATATTCCTCGAGAGACTATTTTTGCCAAAAAGTTTTATGAAAAAGCCTTTAAAAGCATTTATATGTTGTTCATTGATATCTCCCAAATGAAATGCAAATAAAGGTCGATATGAATATATATTTTTATACTTTTAGTTAATAACACAGAGATACACTAAAAAATATATCTAATGTTTCAAACGGTTTCAGTTTTGTTCAAATCAACTAAAAATTATAAACATTTTTTAGTCACAAAAAACGATACAATTTATTTGCAGCACTTATACATTGGAATTGGTTTTCAAATATATTACTCTCTGGCAAACTGTCTCTTCATTCAGTCATTCATTTATTGGACTAAAAATTTTTTTATGTGCGAGTCTTTCCTTTAAGCCCTACTGTACTGTCATTTTTGATTAAATTTACGCTTTCGTGATCTGAAAGACTTTAAAAAAATTGTCAAAAGTTATGGCAAATCAAAACTAAATCTAAATGTGAATCAAAACAACACATATCGGGAGTGAGTGAGTGAGAGAGCGAGCGAGAGAGAGAGAGAGAGAGAGAGAGAGAGAGAGAGAGAGAGAGAGAGAATGACGCGAAAGAAATTCAAACAAAATATTGTGTTA